>LPNX010350847.1:56716-126430 GCA_001517045.1 Pseudotsuga menziesii
CATGCTCTGCTCTTATTTCATTTTCATGTAGACATCGCATTCTTTTCTTCCTTTTTGATGGCAAGTTGTGGGTTTCAATCCAAGAACAAGTATCTCTTTTCTAAGATTGATATGCAAATCAAATTGGTACCTGACAACTCTGCAAGCACAACCACTGCCTATTATGTATGTATTATTCTTATTCTAAACTGCCTTGCCCTATTCTACTCTGAACGATACAAAATATCCTATGCTCTGCTAATATGTTATTGTTGTTATGCCCTTTCAGCTATCCACTCAAGGTCCCAAACATGACGAAATAGACTTTGAATTTCTGGGAAACCTCTCTAGAGATCCCTATATTATGCACACTAATGTATTCGCTTAGGAACTTGGCAATCGTGAGCAACAATTCTACTTGTGGTTCGACCCAACCCTGGATTTCCACACTTACTCTGTGCTCTGGACATCAAACCAGATTATGTATGTATTCTAATTACTCATTGATTCATTCATCCATTCAATAGAATACAATTCAATCTCTTAAACTGACATAGATACATGTTTGTTATTCATATTTTCTGTAGACGATACTCCTATTCCAGTATAAAGAGTTGATTTGAGTGCATAACAACTATCATGACTATCCTAAGAGCCAATAAATGAGGCTCTACTCTAGCCTTTGGGATGCAGAAGATTACGCAACTAGAGGTGGACTTGTGAAAATAGACTAGACTAAAGCTCCCTTTGTTGCATCCTTTCACAATTTTAAAGCTGCTACATCTTCTTCTAAATTGGACGCAGAGGAGGTTTTGGACACCAACGGAGAGTAGAAGATCCAGTGGGCATTAAATAACTATATGATCTACGATCACTGGGTGTTAAATAACTATATGATCTACGATTACTGTGCTAATACCAATAGGTTTCCCTAGGTTCTACCCTCGGAGTTCAAATGAGCTCTAAATTCAACCAACTCAAATGAGCTCTAAATTCAACCAACTCCAACTTATGGTTGATGAATTCTCGATACCTACCTTTCCCTTCAAGTATTGTTTTCTTCTTTCTATTATGGTCTATGACCTCTTTTCTTTCATGGGTTTCAGATACTATTAAGTAGCATGGGAACTTTCCCAATCCAGTGGAAACTGTTCCGGATTGTTGGGAACTTATTGGGAACTTTTACCCTCTAAAATCAAGAACCGGGACTTATTTTTGCGTGTTTCCTTCATTAAGAACTTTCACCCATTCATGATCTCCATGTTGGTTGTTAACAACATTCCTATTTCCTCGCGACCATACATATACATGGTGGACTCAAAATTTTACGATGAATTGATGAATTGCAGTTACTCCTAATCAATAATAAATGTAAATCTATTTTCACTTTTTTAATATATTAAATAAAAGAAAATAATTTTTTTTATTTTACTATTTACTTAGTGAATAAAAAGCAAACTTTTACCTAATTGAAAATGGTATTAAATCTTACTTTAAAACTAAATTCATATGTTACATTTAAATAAAAATGATCTTGAATCCTTAATTTTTATTTTATAATAATTAATTTTGAATATGAATACATTTTGCAAATACCCTAGCATAGAATGTCTTGTAAACATATAATATTCAAATAAATAGCATAGAATGTCTTGTAAACATATAATATTCAAATAAATTTTAATTATAATTGACACAAAATCCACAAATAGAGGGACTATAACTTCAAAAAGTCCCCACTATAAAAAGAGTCTACATTATATAATCAATGATGTAGATGGTAATCTTGATTTTATTGTCGTTTCCATTTGCTAAGAGGTCCTAGTTACAACCACAATACAAGGGATAAGTTAAGTAATCTCGTTTGTGTTAATGTTTCTTTTATTCTCTTCTCATGTTTTGTTAATTATTATTATTATTATTATTATTTATATATATTTTTAATATATATATTAACGTTCCCAACCTACGATTCCTACAAATTTTGGGGAAACTTCTAGACGTATGTGATACTCATACCCAAGTTCCCTATATTCCCACATTCCATAAACTTGTGCAACATAAATATTAATGTATACAACATTACTGTGCTAATTATTTTGGTCTTTGTATAATAATATCAATAATTATTTTGGTCTTTGTATAATAATATCAATGCCCTTTATATTACAATTTTCAATATTTTTGTGTAAGTGGATCATGAAACTCTTATTCTGTCTGACTATGTAATTGAAAATGGATTTACATCATCTCATACCTTTTGGCCGAGTTGGTATATATCAATTCCCCTTCTGCTACGGTTTTTAATATCTTATTAAGGTGGATAGTGAATTTCTTCTCTCTTTGTGTAGTAAAATTTGATACTCACCTATGGTCTATCTTTGAAAATGGATTACCTCCGAAATTCAATTTGATACCTCAATAATTTCCTATCCATGAAAACTGATTACCTCAAAAATTTCATAATCCCAAACAATAGGGAGAAAGAAGATTAACAACATAGAGAAAGACATGGGTAGGTTAGATGACAATTATCATTATCCCAAGAACCAAGCAATGAGGAGCTATTCTAGCCTTGGGAACATGGATGATTGGGAGACCAGAGGTCGAGACCAACTGGAGTAAAGCCCCTTTATTGCATCCTTCAGCAGCTTCAAAGCTGTCGCGACTTGTTCCAACTCCACAACAGAGGAGGCTTTGGACTCCAACCAAGGGCAAGGACTACGGTCAGTGCAATACAAATACATTATTTGTGTTTATCGATATATCATGATAAACTCATAAAAATATCCATATCGTAGTATAGGCTCATATCATGTGGGAGTCGGGACGAGTCAGATCTCCAGAGTCCATACAATTTACAACTATAATTTTGTTTATGCATTTTTGGAATGGATTGCCAATTTTTCATTCCAAGCTCTAATATAAATTAAGCTTTAACACAAATCAAACATGCACTATTCAACACACATTACACTGGTGTTACGACGTACATTACTCAATGAGTTGGGCATTGGTAATTTGTTACATACCCGATGTCTAGAGTCCAATCCCTCTACCCGATGTCTAGAGTCCAATCCCTCTGCCAATGCTTTCATGGAATATTTAGAGAATTTATCACTTTCTGAGGAGGTCATCCATGCCAAATTGTCGATGAAATTGCTTAAAAATTCCAAATGAAGAAGCTACAAAGATGGGGTAGTAAGGTGTAGCGTAGCAGGTTTCAACAACACTAAATCCTCCAATTTCCAATTCCAATATTTACGCTGTAAGGCGTTTCAACAAGTGGAAACTACTTTCCGAATTTAATGTTTTTTTTGTTTTTTATCTGTCGATATTTTCGTCCGACGATTCGGATAATCTCCATCGTTCATCAGGTTCGGTGCACAGTGGCAATGTCCCATCACCATAAAAGAACACCGTATTGTTGGAGGCGCAACAACAATGGCAAATCGCGGAGCAGATTAAATCTCACTTCGAATCTCTCACTCCCAAGCGCTACATGAAGCCTCTCCGCAGCGAAACAAGCTCTGATGAGCATCATGATATTGAGGATGATCCATGTGATAGCATCTCTCCGGAGCGCAAGAAATACCAAGAATTCAAATCCCACTGTAGGGTACACTATTCTGTCACATTAATTAATTAAAACTACATATTGTGAATGAATGAATGAATTCTCAGAAGAGAAGAGTAACGTAGCGTTATATATGATTTCAACTTTTATTTTGTTGAACAGTCAATATTTGTATGCGAAAATAGAGAGAGTTTGCCCGAAGAGTTTGTGGAAACAGCCTATTACAAGGACTTGAATTCCATGGACAAATTGCATCACCATGTGAGTATTTTCTCATTATTTTTTCTCCTTTTTCCTTTGTTGGAATTGGGTAAATTTAAATTATGGAATTGACAGGGAAGTTAATGCAATATATTTGTCGACTGGAGATGCGTTCATTAAGCTTGATTGCAATGGCGAATCGTATTTCCGTTTGGAATCCCAAGAGGCGAGTGGATTGACTGAACGTATCCCTGTTTGTAGCAACCCGGATACCAATGACTGGATTCCTGCTCCTAGAGATGATCAAGAAATGGTAACGTCTAGAGCTTAATTAATGTTTAATTGTATTTTTTGCTTAAACGAGGACCTGTTCTACACCTTAATGGCGGTCGTCTCGGTGTTACTAGTGAAAAAATCTGAGATTTGGACCCCATTTTTTATTCCTATGACTGCTAGATCCGGGGTCAGGTGGATCTATGTTTGTTTTATGAAAAAGAAAAAAGAAAAAATAACTTGTTGTGGTTGCAATCCTTGTAAAATTTGATGATAATGATGCAGCGTTGGTGATGGCTTGTTTCGTCGAAGGAGCGATTGATCCATTTATTCAGTGTATTTGTTATCAAATCTTCTGAAGGATAATGTTGGCTTGAATTGCGATTCGCAAGGAGAGCAATGCGTTATGATTGTACATATTTGGGAAAATTTGTGAATTTAAAAAAAAAAAAAAATTGTAGCATGATCGTGAACTTATTGGTTTCACCCCATGATATGGTTTACCTATTGGTTTTATTTGGGAAGAATCCCAATGCGGATATGAAAGAAAAATTTCCAAGTAATTTATTAGATTATGGTTCAATAAGGTGAATTTTTTTATGATCTACAAGGTGGTTTATCTCTTATGGAACTATGGATTTCAAATGATATAGCCCTTCTCAGCAAGAGAGACTCGGCGCTAAATGGAAACATATTATGACAATTCTCTAAACATCCATGATTCTCCAGGATAAACGAGATTATATGAAATGATTCCAGGCTTTTTCAAATATTAAAATATCTATAACTCTCTCTTCAAATAATCCCTTGAACATGTTGCCATTAAAAATGTTAAACTTGGAGCCCTATTAATGACAATCAAACGGATAAAAGGATCAAAAACTTAGTCAAACCATTGATGGTTTTGTCCATAAGTTATCAAAGTAACATCCATGCTATCACCAAATGCAACAATATGATCTATTATGTCTTGTATATCAGTCAAGACACGCTCACTATAATAAATGCTTAATGCATATAATGATTACTTAAATATACTCTCTTTGTTTTGTCTCATATATATTTGTTAAACCTTCCTTGCAACCGTCCTTTCGCCTTCAAATCTCGCTCACCTGTACCTATACAAAGTTTCGGGCCCGAAACCCTGAGTAAAAGCAAATAAAACTATATTTATAGCTATGTGTGTGTGTGTGTGTGTGTGTGTGTGTGTGTGTTGAATTAGGTGAAATGCAATATGTACTTCCGGGATGTTAGGTTGAAATCGAAGGGTTAGTAAAACGCACATGCATTTGACTTGTTGTTAGAGGAGCTCCGCGCAGCCGAAATTCCACTTTCCAAACCGTCAAGCCACTTTCCATGGATTTCAATATTAAGTTGATGAATGTTTGGGAAAGTGATATTTGTGTGAGATTTAAATTCCTGGTGATATTAAATTAACCTCTTTCTCAATTTTGGATAAGTTTTCTTGTAGTCCTAGCCATATTTATTTTCCCAATTTTTTGTTGGGAGCTTGTGCAACATTGACAATAGGGTATGGTATGCACTTCAACAGGAAGAAGTAGGTTAAAGTTTTTTTTCGTAGATTATTGAGATTCTTTTATGGATTTCAAGGGATCTTGGAGGATTCTTACTGCATGTTGATCACATTGGGCCGGAAAATCATGCTTTGAAACTTAAAATTTATATAAAGAATCCAACTAAATTGCATGAAACATGGAAATATGTACTAGTTTTGGAAACATGAATGATTAAAAATGCAACCCTCACACCCTCCCAAATGGGTATGTCGAGGGGAACACAATATATATATAGATTGTAGAATTTGGGTTTTTAGACTTCTTATGGGTTTTATGTCCCTTATGGGATCTTGGGCATTTCCAAGAAGTTTCTTAGGAATTTCCACATTTCCATGAGTTTATAGTACTAGTACATGGCAAACTTAGGAGTTTATTTCAATAGAGGAATCCAACATGCATGCACATTATAATGTATATTTGATTCCACCAAATTGATGGGATATGTGGAGTCTTGAATTCACCTCCTACAAAGGAGAAGCCTCCAACTTCCATCCTTTTTACAAATTTAGAAGCCAATATGTTTCAAGATGGCTTGGATTTCTTCTCTGCTTCATCAATAAGATCCTTGAATGTAGATGGCAGTTGTATTAAGGGATGTAGTAGAAACCTAGGGATGAGCAGCCTCTATCCTCCATCCTTTTCACAAACTTGGAAACAATACATTTTAGGAAGATTGGTTTTCTTCTATTCTTCATTAGTAAGATCCTTAAAAGCAAGTGACACCTTGACACCTATACTAAGGGATGTGACAGGGGATGTACATTAGAGCATACAAAATGGGGGTTCTGAGCTATTTCCTCTCATGGAAAAGAACTATTAAAAAGATAAAAGAGTAATTTTTTTCATTCTCTCTAATAAAAAATGGGTAGATTTTTATATTAAAAGGGGGTTGTTGGAAAACTAGAGAGCTTCTAAAGTACAAGGAGTTAAAAATTCCTTAGTGATATTGGTAAGGGCATTGAGTTAGATTGGTAAGGGCATTGAAACTCGGTGGTAAACCTACTTCAAAATTTTGGAAAAAAACAAAAAATTGATTAATATTGTAAGATTTAATACATAATCATTCTCTTTTTAGTATTCCTTTACATCATTTCAAGCTAACTCCAAATTCTCCCTTCTCTTTGCCTACTTTTCTACTTTTCATGTGCAGATCTACTTCTCAACAAGCCACAAATTACTTGTTGTAATCTACATATCAATGTTCTATTTTGCATTAACATATATGTACTGGCATCAAAACATATAATGTAAGAGGATCAAAATGTATATGAATTCATTTGAATAGTCAAAACAATTTGACAAAAAAAAATAGAATTGCTTGGCTTTTATATTTGTAGACCTGCTAAATTCTTAAATGAAAGGATATATGAATTAAATTATATTTTTTTCATAATATTATAAATCTTATTTTTTATTATGAATTTAATTTTTCTTTTTCTAGATATATCCAACAATTTTAAGTTTTTCTTTATATATTTTGAGATATTTTCCAATGATGTCCATTAACCTACCCTATTGTTTTGGTGAAATTCAAAATGTTATGAATTTCATATTAATGATCCACATTCAAGAAATGTATAAATAAATTATTTATTGTTTCTCTTTATAAATTTGAAATATTTTTATTTATTTAGTAGATATATCCATAAATTTATGCAATGTTACTTGATTGTAACATAAGAACTACAAAAACTAACAATCCATTCTCATTTGGATGAGCCAAGATTACTTTTGAAATGTCGATAATGTAATGGCCAATTATGTAAAGAATATAATGTCTTGTTGTATATGTCGACATCTCCTTGCTTAGCTTGCAACATGACATTCTTTTATTGCACCCCCTAGGTACAATTGCTAGTTAGCTTTGAACAATAAATTATGAGAGTGAAGGCCAGTGGTCCAGGATCCAACACATTGACGAAGATTCAATACAACTTGCAAGATGTTGTTTAATATGTGAAATAATGTGAAATAATTTAATTTTGTGGTTGGACATCCCTATTTTACAATTGATGTTTGTTGATGGCTCATTAAATGCGACTTAAACTATTTGGTTCTCTGAATTAAACTTGAACCATGTTGCAGAGTCACCCATCAATGCACTTGTGGCAGTTTGCAGAGAAGGCAGACAGAGAGCGTACTACTAGTGGTAGACGATAGAATTTAGATAGGTCTTAGGTAATGGAAGAGTCTAATTATGCAATGATTATTCCCTTCGGAAATCATCGCGCGGTCCCATCTGACGGCCGGCTCACCCCCACTCAGTTAATGGGAAACGAACTCACAACCCTATCCAAATTCATAACGTATGGCCATCAGCCACGACCATCCATCTCACACGGAATCCATTAATATCACACTGGATAAGGGTTGTTAGATGCCTGCATTTTGATGCGTACCAGTCACAAAAAATGGGTGACCTAAGGCTGGGAGGGAAATGTAAATTTAAATTTTGAACAAGCTCGGCCAATGTAGATTCAAATTTTGAGTAAGAGGATTTAATATTGCCTAGCCCGATGAAGAAAACTGGACTTGTTGCCCGACCTGCCAGAAGGAAGAGGAAACCAACAACTAATTCTCGCTCAATTTGTCCATTCAGGAAGGCCTGTTATGTCAGCCATATCCGAGAGAGAGAAGAGAATAGTTGGTTTCGTAGCTATCCAGTAAGGAAAAGTGAAGTATATTTCCGGTTCATAAAACAAGGAGAGACGGATCGATAGTCTCATTTCATCAGATATCACCCTAAATCTCATTCTGGAACTTTGAGTAGCTGGACAATGTCTTTGAGGACTTGGGAATAATGAGGAAAGTGTTGAAGCATTCACTTCTTCTTCATCTAGCAATTCCCACTTGTAATATTTTTACTTTTACAATGCCTGGTTTATCATGTGATGTCATGAACTAACAATTTTTGTACATTTATTGTATCCATGCTTATTATGTATTTTTCACATATTAATAAACAATATCTTAGTCCATGTCATGATACCCATTCTTGTGTTATTATTTGGCTACCTAGATGAGTTAACGTATTTCTGTTCGGTATAATCATTTGGCTAAACATGTATCTTCCTTATGTCTCTTTTTCTTGTGTAAATCTTTCATGAGGTGAAAGGAATTAATCCAAATGAAACCCTTTTCATAACGATGTTATTTCTCAGAATCTGAATTATGAATGATGGTGAAAGCTTAAGCTGTGATCATATCTTGACTAGAACAACTTAACATGACATGTACCTTCCTTCATGATCATTGTTTTCAAATAATTTATGCTTATATATTCTCCAATAGGAGGAGAATATGTTTTATGTTATTTGATCTCCAATAGAAGGAGAATAAGTAGAATATGTGGTAAAGGTGATAACCTTGTTGATATTGTAAGTGAAATAAGATCTCAAATAATCTATGCATGTATATTCTCAAATAGGAGCTCAAATAACATAAAACATATTCTCCTCTTATTGGATATCAAATGAAATGCAATGGACTAAAATGAGCATGTTGAATTGATATCTCTTTGGTACCTTTAAGACATTCCATTGTCCCTTTTTCTTTCATGGGTTTCATTACATAATTGTGTCACTCTTTAGCTTCATTACAATGTTATGTAAAGGCTTCATTATAATGACATGTAAATTTTTTAATTGGTCCTTGTTACGGAGAAAACTTTTTATGGCTTGGGGGGGACCACGACAGACTGTATGCCACGAGAAATCAATCCATTCCCTTATGCAATAGAGATAAATAGTGCTAACACTAAGCGATGAGAGGCATACCTTATTCCNGGGGTGGACCACGACAGACTGTATGCCACGAGAAATCAATCCATTCCCTTATGCAATAGAGATAAATAGTGCTAACACTAAGCGATGAGAGGCATACCTTATTCCTCATGGTTATGGTAGATCCTCGTTGAGCTTTACAACCACACTTGCACCTATATTTCATTCTCAGCAACAACGAAACATACAAGCATGATATATATTAAGTGTTAGGCCTACTCTAGCATATAAATATCCAATATGTATAAATCAAAGCAAATACATCCATGGACAATAATATTCATAGTTACACACATACAATAGACAAGAAATGGATATTTATATTAATTGTGAACAGAGATATAATGACAAACTCTCTTGGCACGTCGTTGAAATCGAGAGACCGAGTCCTCCACCTGGGCCTTCACCACTTCAATCCTCCATATAAATGGCAAGCTCACAAGAAAAAGGAAAGCTTGGGAAGAGCATCAAAGGCTCCTCAAAGGACAAAGGGATGCAGACTCAAGTATGCAATAATGGGACACAATTCCACTATAGTTTCCTTGCTCTCATAAATTCGTCTTCTCTAATGTATCCAAGTAGCTCAATATATAGCCCTTCAATAGGAAGTGAAAGGTCAATTCAAATCATTTCTAGGCATATAGAATGCCAAAGGTCAAGTTATTCGCAACTTGATGAGAAAAACTCCAAATATTTTATTTTTGAGCACATTTCTTGAAGTACGCAGGTCATAGTGGAGCAAGGTGCGTGTACACGGGATATGTAAGTTGGTGACCCGCGTATACCAATAAATAGGTATTTTTTAGTGGAGTTTTGAAGCATCAGAGTCTATACTGAGAAAGGGGGTCCAAAGATTCTACATAGGGATAAGGAAGGCCATAAAACCATGATATACCAAGTGTGGTAAAATCAATTGTAACAAATTCCCCCTAATGTGTGAGATCAAAGGGGTAACATGATGGTTGAAATACATTATATCAATCCAAGAAGTGGAGTAATGAAGACCTAGGTGGAAAAACCAGCCACTCGTCAGTACAATAGAATGATACATCTCATGATGTGACTGCAAATATGAAGTGTAGCAATCCTTGGATACAAAATAGTTCAATGGCCATGAATAGGCATGATAGACACATGTCACATGTGGTCATTGCCACATACAATATACAATGAAACAAGATCTCCATACTGAATGAAGACAGTTGATGGTACACTGGAATCTGGAAATGAGAACTGATATCTCATACATACTGGCACGATCAAGGAGGTATCATATATGGAATTCCACGAATCTTGGAGTTCTTATACACAAATTCCCACCAGTACATGTCCCATCACATGAATAAAGATGTCAAGGTTAAACATGATGGACCATTGCCTTATTACCGGTCATTAATGTATACCGTTAACAGGCGCAAGATATAGCACCGATAATGATAATGGGAATCAAGGTACATAGTGCAATCAAATAAGGGTGAATATATGTGTTGAGGTCGAACACTTGAGAGAATACATCGATAAGGGGACATTGATGTATTTCCAAAATTGTCGATGGTGAGGAAACCTGCCACTGATGAATACAAGTCTCAAGGAACTCATTGGACTCTAGATCCCTATTCCAGAATAAATGATCTGAATTTGATGGAATGGAATCTGTTGGAAGGAGGGCATTAAGGAATCTCTCATCAACCAACACGAGGTACACAACAATGTTGGATAATTTGGAAGAACTAAACGAACTGGATGTGCACGAACCAGTAACTGTATCGAGAATTCCTAACATGCAAAGACAAGATACTGAGGAATGGTTGACTCAGGTTAAAACTTACTTCGAACAAGATCATAAGGAAGATGGAGAATCATAGGAAACATAGACTCAACATCAAAACTGCGACAGCTCTGTGACACAAGACGCATCGACAGAGGCTCCATAGGGACTGGAAGCATAACTGGTCAGTGTAGAAAGGTCATAATAACGAGTATAGCTCCTAAAGTCATACTAATAACCCAACCAATGGATGGAATATACAATTCTTTGGTCGAAGGCAACACGACATGAAAACTGCCAAAGTAATATTATTTCACGTCCGACTTTTTATTTGTTTTTTTATTTTTTTGGTATTTTTCATATTGGAAATCTTGAAATAGAATAAAACTTCTTATAGTACAAAACTAGGAGGAAATGAGTGTCGTGGGAAAGCAAACTAGTTCCAAGCAGTGGAACATACCTATGCTCAATGTAAGGAATCACATGGAGGATAAAGACACTCGGGGGGATGTCTCCTGTGGGTATGGGGTGATCAAGATGCAAAAGATATATGAAAGGATATACTTGGATATGATTGAGGAAAGATCGGGCTATATGGCTCATAAAACTGAAGCAAGGAGCCGACATAAGTCTCAATACGGAAATCAGACACATGAAATGCAATTACAACTTGATATAAATGGGAGTCCCTGTGGAAGATGACCAGCATAAAGTTCAAGAAATAATATGAGGCTCTTTCTAGAATACATGGTGGGACTACAAGGGAATCCCAAACCTAAGGGAGGACTCACAACATGGGGACCAAATGGAAGAGCAAGATCTAGCTAGGGAAACCATGAATAGGAAGGCTCTACCACTTACGTAATGCCACTTCTAGTAGTAATGTGAAGGTTTCGTAACATAAAGAAGTGGGTTCGTACCTATAGTTAAGGCGACATGTTCATAGGAGGATGCATGATGCATAAGAAAAAGTGATCCTATCCTATATGCCAATTTAATGCTATAACTGCCATGCACACGAATGGGTCAAATCCTCTACGTGAGTGTACAAAAAATGGACCCTACACAACAATAATAGTCCAATACAAGTGGAAATAGTCAGTAAAGATTCCAATCTATAGGATATAGGGAGGATTGATCATGATAAATGCATTTGATAGAAACGATGTTGTGGACGATGGGACATAAGAAGGAATGTAATTTGTAGATCCAACGCACACGTATCCACTACCACCCCCATGGGAACCAACACTGGCGTTAAGACCAGATGAAGGTAGTAAAATCCTCCCACAAATGGAGTAGAGGGTGGAATATGACCACTCACAAATATATCAACAAGGTAAGGGGTCGTGGTTCCCCCTAGTCCAACACTAGGGTCCACACTAGAACCAAGGACAGGTGATGGAATACTAGTAGTGATATCAGGCATGCCGAACGTAAAAGGACATGTACTCAAGGGAACATAAAGATACAAGTAACCGTGATCCAAAAATTCAACTAGCGCATAAAGAACACAGCCCTAAGTAAAGTTAATCCATATGCAAACAAGCCAAGAGGAAGGATAAGCGAGCTCTTGAATTTAGCATGTATGTCTCTCCTAGGAGAGTCCTAAGACTCCCATACACTACAAGCAGAGGTGTGTAACCAATTATAGTGGCCCTTAGCTTCAACGCCTAAAGCGACTGTGGTGTCCGACCCATACTTGGCCATGAAACTCATAGAATAACCTATGCAAGTACCCTACGCGATACCTAGGCAAGGAAACTAAGGTCACCCCAACATAATCAATGCTCAAGCAGAAAATTGCAGACAGGATCTACATTATGGGCAGGGTAACAAAGCTAGAAGCTTGAAATCACCAAAGGTACCTCAAAATCCCCCAGATATGAATAAGATCCTAGAAATACCTCTGATGCTACACAGAGAGTTGAAAGGGGTTATCCCCACCACAAACATGTATGTTGCCTCATTCCTAACTCCCGTGTAAGAGGAGCCTCTTGAGAACACTAATTATATCAAGGATTTATCTTCTCAACTGGACATACACCTAATTTTTTTGTTTCATAGTCTTGGAAAAATTTACTCACACCGCCCTATTCCAAGACCCTACAACCTAAGCTTGTTGGTGCGCATATATTAAATAAAAATGTGTAATAAATTTTAAGTTAAGCGTTAATTTTAAGGGTTGTAATTACTCAAGGGTAATGAGCCTGCAACTAATGATTTTATGACTCAGCAGTGAAACAAATATGCACACCTAACAAACGATGCCAATTGCAATTTGTCTTGAATATGAAAAAGGTGTATGACACTACATGAGATGCATAAAACTTTCATTCCTTTCCAATTACCAATGCAATCCTTCCTATATGAAATCCTAAACACTACTCTCATCCAAGCAATCCAATGTAAGTACCTCCTTAAATCCATATGTAAGATGCAAGTAAGGATGCAACTATAAATTATTTGGTATTTTCAATATAAAACAATGAAAACACAATAGAAGTCATTAAACTTCTCAGTCTTTGCATCAAGAAGAAAACACAAGCCAAGCAAGACACCGAGGAAAAAATACTAATGCACTAATGGAAAAACAAAAAACAAGAAAAATTTTCAAAGAAAGAAAATTAATAAAAAAGGGTCTCTGGTCACAAAAGGAGCAGTCAACAAATAGTATCGGTATGCACGATGACCTAGCCACACTCACAACCCACCCAACAACTTCCCACATAAAAAACTCAACCAAAAGGGAGGATGTACGCGACTAGGTAGAGGACAGACTGCATATACACGCGACTGTACATACTCTGACCCACGTATATAGAGAAGAAAGTGGTAAAAAAGAAAGTGGTAAAAAACAGGCCAAGGGTTAAACCACTCTAGGGAAGTGTCAATGGATGAACATACTACTAAATGCGACACATAAATGGGGAGAAATAGAGAGACAATCGAGTGAAAAGGTGCAACCACAACCCCAACAAAAAGGAAAATCCCCAGCGGAGTCAACAATTTTGTTATGGAGAAAACTTCCTTATAAGAAACAGGAACACAGAGCAATAACAGTTATACAATTAAATCATTAAACAAGATGCAAAACAAATTAAACACGTTATAGAGAGGCACATATATAATTTGGTTCACCCAAAATATGGCGGCTACGTCCATACATAAATCACAAGTCCTTTTATTACCGTCTAGAAAGATGAAGGGATACAACCTGTAGCAAACTCGTTGCACTTCCTCTTCACACTCCCACATTCTCTCTCACACAATCATAGAGATTGTTTACAATGATGCAATACAATACAATACCATACGATAGTCATCCGTATTACAATTCTTTTCTTTTATAGGGGAAATACCATGGAAAAATACTATAGTTAACCCAATACCATGGGTCCGCAAAACTGTTGGCCAACAAACATCCCAAAAAAATATCTTGGGGGATTCACCCCCGAACCCCAAAGTTGGGGAACGATTGTAGAATAAACCTAGGGTACAAACACAACTGAATAACATCTCTGAATCTAGGAGATTAGGATCCACAACCAACAATCTCCCACTTGAATATTGATCACAACAACTCCACCGCTGCTGCAATTGCTGGACTATGCTCTAGACCTTGGACTTGGCTAATTTCTTATTTTCACCTTCATGCTTGAAGGCTGACAAAAACCGCGAAGGAACCCAGTTTCTCTCTGGTTACTCCCTTATTCAACATGTCTACAGGATTCTGGCTAGTATGTATCTTTTCCAGTTTTAACATATATTCATCTAGAACAGATCTTATGAAGTGTTACTTGAGCTGTATATGTTTAGTATTCGAATGAAAGGCTGAGTTATTTGCAAGATGAATGGAACTCTGTTTGTCACTATACAACATGTTATTCTCCTGCTTCTTACCCAATTCCTCCATGAACCTCTGCAACCAAATCATTTCCTTACTAGCCTCTATAGCAACATGATACTCTGATTCCATTGTTGAAAGTGCAACAACCTGTCGCAGATTTGAAATCTAACTTACTGCTCTCCCACCCACAGTAAACACATACCATGTGGTGTTCCTCCTGCTGTCTTTATCACCAGCCATATCTGCATCAACATATCCGTGTAGAAAAGTGTCTGAACCTCCAAAACATAATTCCTCGGAAGTGGTACCTCTCAAATACCTGAGAATCCACTGTACTCTTCCCGTGTCTCTGGACACATCTCATTACTTAGTTTGAAATGGTTGGATAAAGGTATACTAACTAGTTTTTCATTCTACATTCTAAACCTCTCCAACATTTTTTCTATGTACTCACCTTGAGACAACATCAATTTGTGATTTTTTCTGTCCCTTGTTATTCTCATACTAAGGATTTTCTTTGCAGCACCCAAATCCTTCATCGCAAATGATTTAGCTAGTTTTCTTTTGAGCACATTTATATCCTACATGTTAGAACCTGTAAAAATCATTTCATCCACATACAATAAATAGATAATATATATTTTGTTCTCTAGCCTCTTGAAATAAACACAGTGGTTAGAATGACATCTATCATAACCTTGTCCTGTCATAAACTTATCAAATTTTAAATACCACTGCCTTGGAGCTTGCTTCAAGCCATACAAGCTCTTCTTCAACTTGCAAACCAAATTCTCCTTTCCTTTGACCTCATACCCCTATGGTTTTTGCATATAAATCTCTTCCTCCAAATCCCCATGGAGAAAGTAATTTATAAATCTAATTGTTCAAGATACAAATCTTCTACCGCCACTAGACTTAAAATAGTTCTAATTGAATTCATTATAACAACAGGAGAAAATATTTCATCAAAGTATATACCTTTCTTTTGTGCAAACCCCTTTACAACACGTCTAGCCTTATACCACTTTTTGCCTCCATCTTCTTCCTTCAACCTGTAAACCCATTTATTTTACAATGCCCTTTTTCTGCAGGCAACTGAACCAAATCCCAAGTCAGGTTTCTTACTAATGAGTCCATCTCCTCATTCATGCCTTGCTCCCACTTCTTTCTAGTTTCTACCTGCATTGACTCTTCATAACATTCTGGTTCACCAGAATCACTCATCAATAAATAATATAGTGAAGGAGAGAATCATTCAGGGGTCTACTTAACCTGGTAGATTTTCTTACAGTTGCAAGAGTTTCAAGTATCTACTACTGTTCTTGATTTTTTGGTGCATTTGGAACTTCATTTTCTTTGATTTCATCAAGCACTATGTACTCTGTGTTTTCCTTTTCCACTTTCTTTCCCTGCAACTGATCTTTGTACACAACCTTTTCATTGAATATGACATCGCTACTCCTAATGATTTTGATATTTTCAAAATCCCATAATCGATAACCAAAATCATCAACCCCGTATCTAATAAAGATACATTTCTTGGATTTAGCTTCAAGCTTTGTTCTATCATGTTTACCAATATGGAAAAATGCTTCACAACCAAAAGTTCTCTTAAATGAGTATTTTACCTTTTTAGCTGTCCATGCCTGCACATAAGTAAAATATAGGAAACATAAGAGAAGTAAACCCCTACTTAATCATCAATATGCATTCAACATGACCATAGTAACTCACAACCAATATATTCATTCATAAGCAAATACATTGCATAAACAAGAATAACAAAGATACTTATCTTGATGATTAAGTTGTCCCACAACTAGCTATGTCGCTGCAACATTCCACCCAACCATAAGCCAATGTGTTCATTAATCTCTCAACACCACTACAACCCCCGAGATTGGAATGATTTCCACAAGGAACTAGGGAACAACCGACTTACACATAGACATAAATATTAACACACGGTCAAGCCAACATATGGGTTTCACAGGCTGCACATCCAAGCCATCTCACAGTTGGGTTTATCAAACTGTCCAGGAAACAAGCCAAAAAATTGTTGGGTTTCACAAGATATACAGCCAAGCCAATAAACAGTTGGGTTTCCTAGGCTATATATCCAAGCCGACAAACAGTTGGGTTTCTCAGACTGTACCCAGTCAATCCAACATCCACATTAAGGACCAGCGAAGCCAACAGATGGGTTTCACAGGCTACTCAGCTAAGCCATCTTTCAAAGTTGGGTTTCACACGATGTCTAGCCAAGGATTACACACATGGCCCAAAGAACAACAAGAAACATCCAAGCCAACTACCAGTTGGGTTTCACTATCTGCTCAGCCAAGCCAAGTTCCAATTTGGTTTCATAAGCTGCCCAACCAAGCCAATATACAATTGGGTTTCACAGGATGTCAACCAAGCCATTCTCCTTTGGGTTTCAAAGGCTACTAAGACAGTGGACAGGAAGAAATTCCAAGCTAGTGAGCTCATCCACAGAGCTAAGGACACCTTCAAAATATCTATATAGCATGACATCCACGTTGACTACACACCCAACACAAGGAAGTGTCCCCTTCTCTGCTCCACAGTCCCTTGGGCTACACCTTCCCTTATAGTGTTCTTCAGGATGTGCAGAGCAGATTCACTAGCCACTCTTATCTTATTGTGAGGTTCCACACTAGGTTTATAAATCACTTTCTACGTCTCTTCCACTCCTAATTTGTGCATACAGTTTAGATCCACACTAGGGTGCACAACACAACAAACCACAGGGGAACACAACAACCCAGGATTCACTCTATAACACAAAGAAAACAGGTTTTCAGGCCACTTTGTAACATAATGTAGATGGACTGAAATAGTGACCCACTAATCAATGGCACTAGGGAAACCACAGAGAATCACACTCTCATAAAATCAAGAGATCTCCACTGCTCATTCACTCAACAAAAACACAGCAGAACCACTCTTCTGTGACTCAAGGTCGTGAACCACCAACAATTCCCATGAACCCCCTAATCAGAATGATCGAATCGTGAATGATAGAATGGTAGAATGAACATAATGACCACACCGTTCAGATGAAAACTGGGTTGACAAACTGGGCACACAATTTCTAGTTTTACTTGCTTCAGAAGCAAGAACATAGCTTCTGCAACTATAGGCTTGTTCAGTCACGAATCGACTACCATGCCTTTCTCTACCCAAGGCATTAACTGCCTCAACTAATTTCTTGCAAGAAAATTGAATGATCGAGAAATAGCACGAACTAGGGTGGATGGGTTAACGAACAGGTAAATTTTGAGCAGATCTACAGCTAGGATCGACCATCAAACAGATCGATGATGCACATTTATTTCGTTGATTCAACTAGCGTGACTTAACAAACTTTTCATGTGCACGAAATTCCTATGAAATCCGCTTCATCATGTTTGGAGTCCACCGTTTCTATGGTGGGGACACGGATCCAATGACCCACAAGGATTTCACAGCATCAACTAGCAGGGTAGTTAACTCAGCCAGCATGCACGGAATTTCTATCCAAAAGGATTTAATTCTGAGCTCGCATGTCCTCTTGGGTGACTTGGATGACAAAACAATGAAGTTTTTTCTGCTGTTTAGACTAGGTTTTTTTAGGATTGAACCTTCAGTCACTCACCTGGCATCTGCTAGTTTCATCCCTCTTTTTTCCTCTATGAAATCATGCCCCCGTCTTTTTTTACGTTGCAGTGCATAGCTAGTTGTGGTATTTTATTAATTGGTGTATTTACATGATGTTCAAAAACATGTTGTGCTTGAATTCGCACCAAAACCATAGGTATCATCAACCTTGATCATCTATCCACAAAAAATCAATCAATGGCAGGGCCTTGGCCTTGAGCTACTTGCCATGATTCAAATACAATTCAAACATCATGTACAATTTCAATACCATGGGTTCAAAACTCGGGTGTTACATTCCCATCCCTCTTACAATATCATTGTCCTCAGTGCTCTTCAAAATAGAACAAAAATGGATGTTCCAATTGCATGACATCCTCAAGCTTCCATGTAGCGTCCTCGGGACCGTAGTGCTCCCACTGCACCTTCACTTGTCCGATGGCTTGATTATGGAGCAACGTGACCTTCCTGTTGAGGATGTGCAATGGCTCAACTTGGAACTCTCCCTCCTGTTCCTCCTGAATCGCATGCCAATTTACGACATGGTTAAGATCATGTACATATTTCTTAACTAAAGAAACATGAAAAACATTATGAGCTCTAGTGCTAGCAGGAAATGAAAGTCTATATGCAACTTGCCTTATTCTTTCAAGCACTTCAAATGGCCCACAGTATCTAGGTGACAACATGGCACAACTTCCAAGCTTCAAGGAACTCTTCCTTTCCCTCACTCTAAGGTAAACATGATCCCCAACACTGAACTCTCTATGCACCCTATGCTTGTCTGCATAGCTTTTCTGTCTATCCTGGGATGCCTTCAAATTCTGCCTAATCTTTTCAACCTCTTGCTCCATTTCCTTAAGCAAATATGGACCAAGCAAAATCATGTTCACTGGATTATCCCAAGTCACAGGTGTCCTACACCTTCTTCCATACAAAGCTTCATATGGACTCATGCCCTAGGATGCTTGATGTCCATTATTATAAACCAATTCTACCAAGCGTAAATAATCTTCCCACTTGGTTGGTTTTTCCATTACATACATGCGAAGTATGTCTTCAAGCATCTGATTCACTCTCTCTACCTAACCATCAGTCTGAGGATGGTAGGAAGTGCTGAATATCAACTTTTTACCCAAATCTGTAAACAGGCCTTTCCAAAAATTGGAATTGAACTTAGTATCCTTGTCAGAGACTATTACCTTACGCAATCCATGCAATCTGAAAATCTACTTCATGAATATTTTTGCAATATCATCAGTCTTATAAGTGGACTTGATCGGTGTAAAATTTGTTGCCTTTGTCAACTTGTCCACCACAACCATGATGGAATCATGTTGTCTCCAAGTCATTAGCAACCCTGTAATAAAATTCATGGGAATAACTTCCCATTTCCATTCTGGAACTTGCAAAGGCCGCAACAACCCTACTGGGTGTTGATGCTCAACCTTCACCTGCCAACATTTCATGCACCTTGAAATATATCCATCCATGTCCCTTTTCATTCTTGGCCAAAAATACTGCTTTATGGCTGTAACGATTGTTTTTGATACCATGAATAGGGAGCTTGATGGATCTCATCTAGTAACAATTCTCCTCAAGTCTGCTACATTTGGAATATAAATTCTGTTTTTATAAGTAAGAAGTCCATATTCTTCCTATTTATATCCCTTGTACCTCTTCTCAAGACTTTGCTGCTACAATTTGTCTTTCATCTGCACATACATTTCATCTTTAGTAGCATGATTAACAACCTGTTGTCTCAAATCTGATAGGAAAATACTAAGAGATGCCAAGTGCATTTCATGCACCTTCCTATTGAGTGCACCAACCACTTTATTTTCTTTTCCTTTTATGTGTTTGATCTCAAAATCAAACTCACATAAAAACTCTAGCCATCTAGCTTGCCTAGCATTTAGAGTTGGTTGATCAAACAAATACTTTAGACCACAATAGTCTGTCCTTAGCTCAAATTTTCTGCCCATTAAGTAATGCCTCCACATCTTGAGAGCATGCACTATGGCTTCAAATTCTAAATCATGAGTAGCATAGTTCTTATCACGATCCTTCAACTTTCTTGACTCATAACATACCAAGTGGTGTTGTCTAATTCATAATGGATTCAATCTTTTTAGGGTGTACAGAGATGCCCTCATTTGACATAATGTGACCCGAATAGTGAATCCTAAAGTTTATAGAAGTCATATTTTCTCAACTTTGCATACAACTTATGCTCCCTGAGCAATTACAAAGTCAATCTCAAATGTTCTTCATGTTCTTCCTTATTCTTAGAATAAATAAGAATGTCATCAAGGAAGACAAGAACAAACATGTCCAAATACCTATTGAAGACACTATTCATGAGACACATAAATATAGTTGGTGCATTTGTGAGACCAAATGGTACCACTACAAACTCATAGTGTCCATACCTTGTTCTGAAGGTTGTCTTATGAATATCTTCATCCTTGATTTTTATCTGATGGTGACCAGACCAAAAGTCAATCTTGGAAAATACCTTTGCTCCTCTCATTTGATCAAAGAGTTCATCAATTCGAGGTAAAGGGTATTTATTATTCACAGTGACTTTGTTCAGATGTCTGTAATCAATACACAACTTAAGTGTACCATCTTTCTTCTTCACAAATAGAACTAGTGCTCCCTAAGGAGACACACTTGGTTTGATATACTTATTCTCCAACAACGGTTGCAGCTGCACCTTCAACTCTAGCAATTATGGTGTGCTCATCTTGTAGGGTGTCTTAGACACTGGTGCTACTCCTGGCACAAGTTCAATTGTGAAATCAATGTCCCTCATTGGAGGAAGCCCTGGAAATTCATCAGGAAAAACATCCTTGAATTCTTGCAACACATGAAAGTCCTCCAACCTAGGAGTTTCATTATTTGTTGTCTCCAAAACATGGGTTTCATACAACTAGAAACCTTTCCTACAGAACTTCTTCAACTGCATTGCTGAAATCTGCCTAACAGAAATCACCTTTGGAATGCCTCTTACAACTCTTAAGTTTCCTTCTTCATCCAAGCACTCAAAATTCTTGTTGTAACAATCAAGCTTTAATCTGTGTGCTTCCAACCAATCCATTCCAATGAGAACATCATAGGAACCAAGTGGTAGAACATTCAGATCTGCATAAGTGACCAATCCATCCATAACCAATGGACATTTCTCTACCACTTCTCTAACCTTTCTCTTAGTCCTAGTAGCTAGCTGAACTAACCAAGATTTGTTATGATTTAAATTCTTAAAAGCACAAATATCAACAACTCTAGGAGTAATATAACTGTGAGTATATCTTGGGTTAATCAAAACAAGAACATATTCCTCAACAATCTTACCCACAACTTCAACCACAATTGACTGATGATCTTCCTGGCGGTCCTCCAGTGCCACATAAATCTTAGGAACGGTCCTTGCCACTTAATCCACAGTTTATGCTTCTTGAATGTTGTGAGCTTGCCTATCATACCCATTCTCAAGTGGACAATTCTTGTGCATGTGAGTTCCTTCACATTTCCAACATTGGAGTGGTTCTCTGATCTCTTTTGTATCTCTTGGCCTGTCTCCCATCACTCTAGCTGGCTGATTCACATCTTGTTATAGCTACCTTTGTTGATTTCTGAAGTGAGAAGGCTTGAAACCTTTCTTCCTTTGGTCAGAATTCTCCTTCTTTTTTTCCTTCCAAACCTTATGGGTATCAGGTTTTCCTTTTCGTTGCTCATAGCAATACTTAGCTTTCCTTATTTCTTCTTCCAAAGTTCGAGGTTCATAAAACTCAATTGTCTCTATATGCTTGAGGTAGCCCACTCAGAAAATGCTGGATTTTCGCTTTATCATCCATGATGTATTTGACATACCTCAAAAGTTCCAAGAACTTGTTTGTATACACTTCCATGGTCTATTGTCCCAATTTCATCTCATGGAATTATTTTATCTTGTCATCATAGTACCTGTCAAAGAGGTATTTCTGCTTGAAATACTTCTTGAATTGTTTCCACGCGATATTTATTTCATTGATCTTCTTTACCTGCCTGAGGTTCTCCCACCATATAGATGCTCTGTCATTTAGATTGAAGATGGCTACCCTAGCCTTCATATTTCCTGAATAGTCTTGGACTTGGAAATATTTCTTCATCCCAAGAAGCCAAGCTTCAGCTTCTTGACTAGTCTTTATCTCATTGTTAAAGGTAGGAGTCCTTGCCTTTTTGAACTCATCACGTGAGTTGTTCCTGTAGTGCCTCTTCCTCTTTTCTCTATGAGATGAAGAGCTCAAACCCCCAATGGATCCTTCAGAGTCGGATGATCCACTAGAAGATATATTTCTTCTTCTGGCACTACTTTTACTACCTACTGGTTTTACTACACGACGTCTAGAGCTCATTTGCCTTTGGATGTCTGTCAAACTCTGCAGCATGGCTACATTCAGCTAATTCTTCTCTTCCTGAGCTTTAACCAGCCTTTCAATATCTACCCTGTAACTTTGCATCTCCACCCTTAATCTTCTCATGGTGGCTGCAAAATCTGGTGGAGTCTCTTGAAATATCCTTCCCTTGGACTCTGTATCTGCATTTCCAACTTGGACATTTTCTCCCATAGCATATTCCCCATTCTCATAGGAATTATGAGTGTCATACCTGTCGTAGGTTCTCATGGCTGAGCCAAAAACCCATTTTTTCAATCTGCACTATGACTCTGCAAAATGTGTTACCATCATTTGTTAGCTGCATAGAAATTCCATAATTAAAACCATTTACTTACTGTCACCTAGCCCATCCAAGACCAATGTTGCGACCAACAAGTCTGTTAACTGTTCAACTTGGCCCTTTTAGGCCCTAGTGCTGCAACCAGCAGCTCTAATACCACAATGTAGTGTACTACAATGTTGGTGTCAAAGGGTATTCTTATCTCTGTCAACTACTCATTCTGGACCATTTAGGCCCAGCGCTGCAACCTGTAGCTCTGATACCACAATGTCACATCCCCATACCCCATAATGCTGATAAATTAAAATTTTTACTTCAAGAACCCGTGTTCTCCTTCGAAACACAGGGCATGGACATTAACACACACTTCAACCTTCAGTATCAGGCTTAGAAACCACTGTAACAATTGCTCCTTCCTTGATATATCCCTTCTACGGCCAGAAACACCTTTTCCGCACTAAACCTATCATTTTCGCACTTTGCCTTTTGCCTTTCCAACCTCGAAACTCGGGAGTCAAAAACTAAAAGGCTCAACGAAGTGAATTTTCAGCCTTCCACCCTCTACACTTCAGCTTTCTACACTTTCGACCTCGGAAGTCGGAAATCAGGAACATAATGTGCGACGAAAACATTGAACCATTATTCCGCCTTTCGCACTTCCGCTTTCCGCCTTTCGACCTCAGAACTCGGGAATCGGAAATCTAATGTGCGTCTGAAATATTTAACGGCTCTTCTGCCTTCTGCACTTTGCTTTCTGCCTTTGGAACTCGGAAATCAGAAACATAATGTGCGATGGAAATACTTAACGGCTATTTTTCCTTCCTCACTTATGCTTTCCGCCTTCGGAACTCGAAAATCAGGAAACCAACTTTCGACCTTAACCTTTTCATGTACTTTCGACTTCTGCTTTCTGACCTCAGACTTTAGAAATAAAAAATTTAACTTTTTTCCTTAGAACTTTTCTGCGCTTCTAACTTCTACCTTCCGACCTCGGACTTTAGAAATCAGGAAACACCCTTTCTACCTTGTTCAACTTTCTCTTTTTCGGTTTCTGCATTCTGCCTCGCTCATGAGGATTCCAAGGGGAAGAAACACTAAGTCATATACTTTTCGACTCTGTAACAGGATCCAAGCCTCCATGAACTTAGGAAAAATGCATTAAAACATACAAGGAATTTATGGCCTCCATTAAAATTAGGCAAATGCATTGCAAAAACACAAGGCTTGTACAGAGGTAAAATGCAGGAAACATAACATAAGTAAACTCCTACTTAATTATCAATATGCATTCAACATGATCATACTAGCTCATAACCAGTATATTCATTCATAAGTAAATACATTGCATAAACAAGAATAACATAGATACTTATCTTGATGATTAAGATGTCCCACAACTAGCTATTTCACTGCAACGTTCCACCCAACCATAGGCAAGTGTGTTCATTAATATATCAACACCACTGCCACCCCCGAGCTCGGCATGATTTCCATAAGGAACTAGGGAACAACAGACTTACACATAGCCAAAACTCTTAACACACAGTCAAGTCAACAGATGGGTTTCACATGCTACACAGCCAAGCCATCTAACAGTTGGGTTTATAAGACTGTCCAAGAAACAAGACAAAACACTGCTGGGTTTCATAGGCTATACATCCAAGCCAACAAACAGTTGGGTTTCACAGAATATACACAGTTAATCCAACATCCACATTAAAGACCAGCCAAGCTAACAAATGGGTTTCATAGGCTACTCATCCAAGCCATCTTTCACAGTTGTGTTTCACAGGTTGTCCAACCAAGGATTACACACATGACCCAAAGAACAACAAGACACAGCCAAGATAACTACCATTTGGGTTTCACAGGCTGCTCAGTGAAGCCAATATCCAATTGGGTTCCACATGCTACCCAGCCAAGCCAATATCCAATTGGGTTTCACAGGATGTCAATCGAGCTAATCTCCTTTGGATTTCACAGGCTGCTAAGGCATTAGATAGTAGGAAATACTAAGCGAGTGAGCTCATCCACAGAGCTAAGGACACCTTCATAATATCCATATGGCATGGCATCCATGTTTCCTACACACCCAACACAAGGAATTGTCTCCTTCTCTACTCCACAGTCCCTTGGGCTACACCTTCCCTTCCAGTGCTCTTTAGGATGTGCATAGCAGATTCACCAGCCACTCTTATCTTATTGTGAGGTTCTACACTAGGTTTATCAAGCATTTTCTATGTCTCTTCCACTCCTAAGTATTGCATACAGTTAAAATCCACCCCAGGGTGCACAACACAACAAACCAAAGGGAAACACAACAACATAGGATTCACTCGGTAACACAGAGAAAATAGGTTTGTAGACCACTATGTAACACAATGAAGATGGACTGAACAAATCCAAACAATGACCCACTAACCAACGACACTAGGGAAACCACAGAGGATCACACTCTCATAAAATCAAGAGATCTCCACTGCTCATTCACTCAGCAAAAACACAGCGGAACCACTCTTCCATGACTTGGGGTCATGAACAACCAACAATGCCCATGAACCCCTTGATCAGAATGATCAAATCGTGAATCATAGAATGGTAGAATGAACACAATGACCACAATGTTCATATGACAACCAGGTTGACATACTAGGCACATAATTTCTGGTTTTACTTGCTTCAGAACCAAGAACACAGCTTCTGCAATTGCAGGCTTGTTCTAACATGAAATCGACTGCCATGCCTTTCTCTGCCCAAGGCATTAACTGCCTCAACAAATTTCCTACAAGAAAATTGAATGATCGAGCACAGGGACAAACCAGGGTGGATAGGTTAACGAACGGGTAACTTTTGAACAGATCTACGGTTGGGATCAACCATCAAATAGATCGACGACGCACGATTATTTCACTGATTTAACTAGTACGAATTAACAAAATTTTCATCTGCACGAAATTCCTATGAAATCCGCTTCATCAAGTTTGGAGTCCACAGTTGATTGGTGGGGACACGGATCCAACGACCCACAAGAATTTCGCAGTGTCAACTAGAAGGGTAGTTAACTCAGCTAGCATGCGCGAAATTTCTATCCAAAAGGATTTAATTCCAAACTTGCGCGTCTTCTTGGGTGACTTGGATGACAAAATAGTGAAGTTTTTTCTGTTGTTTAGACTGGGTTTTGTGAAGATTGAACCTTCAACCACTCACCTAGAATCTGCTGGTTTAATCCCTCTTCGTTCCTCTATGAATTCATGCCCCTATCTCTTTTTACATTGCAGTGCATAGCTAGATGTGGTATTTTATTAATGGGTGTATTTACATGATGTTCAAAAACTTGTTGTGCTTGACTTAGCACCAAAACCATAGGTATCAACCTTGATCACCTTTCCACAAAACATCAGTCAATGGAAGGGCCTTGGCCTTGAGCTCCTTGCCATGATTCAAATACAATACACACGTCATGTACAATTTCAATACCATGGGGTCAAAACTGGGGTGTTACATTCCCCTCCCCCTTGGGGTCAAAACTAGGGTGTTACATCCATATCACGAGGATCCATATTAGACTCTTATGTTAACCATAAGCACCAATTGAAAAAATTACATGGTATTGTAATGAAGCTAAACAGTCGCACCAGTGTGTAATGAAAATAAAAAATGGAAAGGGACAATTGAAAGTCTTAAAAGGTACGAAAGATATATCAATTCAACAGGCTCCTTTATGTTCATTGCATTTGATCTCCAACCGAAGGAGAATATATCAATTCAATAGGATCTTTTTGGTCCATTTGATATCCAATAGGAGAATATTTCAATTCAACACGCTTCTTTTGGTCCATTTCATTTGATCTCCAATAGGAGGAGAATATGTTTTCTATTAATGTGGTTGCACCATATAAGCATAGATCATTTGAAAAGAATGATCATGAAAGAAGGCAGACGACATGTTAAGGAAGGAAAATGACATGTTAAGCTTCTCCACAACATTATATAATATATACCCACCAGCGTTCATATTACCTATAATTAAAACTTGGGTTTCTGAACAGGTTTCACAATTCAGTCTCTCGAAAAACTAACAAAAAAAAATTAATGACAGCTTATAAAAATTTCCAAACATCAAAAATACTTTTTGGAAAATTGTTTTCCGGTTTAGTATGATGTTCTCCCAAAATATTTACACCGAAGGTGTTATTTCTCCAAAGTCATCTTTCTAGAAACAATTCCCAATTTCTTTGTCCCTCTCTCCAATAAGAATGTAACACGTGTTTTCAAAAATCTTGAATTAAAACATAAATATACTTCTGGTGTGTTAGTTGAGGGAAATAATGGGTGAGATGGTACTGCCTACTGGTTGGACTAGATAGACGTAAGGTGCACGCAACAAGCTTGATGTACGTAAGGATAGTCCTGTGTACTTAAGGATAGTCTTGCTCCACTGACAAAGGAAACAATGAGTCTCAATGATTGTTCATTACCTAGTCCTCAAACTCCCTTTGCTTCATGTAAGGTGCATGATACTTCTCCACTTCGATCCCATCAAGATCCTTTAAAGGATAAACATAGTAAGTTGTGTGCAAAGGTGCACAATAACTTTGTACACTGCACCAACCCCTAAATCTTGCTTCACGTTAACCTTACCCGCTACATTCATTCTCTATGCATTCGAGCTAACCTTGTCTACTACATTCATTATCTTCATACTAGGAGAGGCGGCTCACCCTTACCTGCTACATTAGATTCCTTTTAGACTAGAGAGGTGGATCACCGTAAAGAAACAAGTCGTGAAATTTTTGCTAGGTTCGTCATATTTCTCCTATCACTTTCTCCAGCGACTGAATCTCTTTTCCCAAGATTTTATCATGGTTTCTTTCTGTTGTGGGTTTCCACTACAACATATGTTTGATTATTTGATGAAATTGTAGATAAAATAGTGATATCCACGATGGAGAGGAAGAAGATTAGAGAATATGATTCCAATCGCTTATTGAAGGATCCCCTTAGGAGGCTCATTGGAATGCAAGTCGACATCAAATCTTCCCAGGTATGTCATTTCTCTCTATGCCAAGCTAGGGGAGGATGATGATGCATTTCTATCTATGAGAGCTCTGAAAGAAGAAGGGGTCAATGCGGTGAAGAATGTAGTGTGAAAGAAGAAGGAGTCAATGGGATGAAGAATGTGGCATGTGGGAGGTTGTTGGAGTAGAGAGTGAAAATGAAGATGAAATCTAAGAAAATCAATATCATTTCCTGACCATGATTCATTTTGCAATGCCCAAGATGTGGAATGGGAAATAAATGCTTTCGTGTATTCGTCAAGTTGTTTTAGATGGCACTAAAATTGGACATGTATGCACTCAATTCCTTTGAACCTGAACCAGGCTCTCCGTATCAACATTCTCAAGTTGTCTAGATTCGAATTCAGGCTTCCTTATAGCTATGGACGACACATAGTTATGATTCTTTTTCTTCTTTGAATTAGTATTTTGGGTTTTTGAGTTGTCCTCCTCTTCGAGGGTACCAACCTTACTCTTTTTACGAAGATATCAGCCTTACTCTTTTTTGTATAACCAATGGAATTCTAAGTGGAATTTATCATTATGAGGATGGATTCTCTTCTAAATACAAAAATATGAATGGACGATTCACATATGAATTGAGCTTCAACCCTAATCCATTACATGGTAATTAATGAACTGGATAATATCAAAGGATTCCTCAACACAAACACAACATAACTTGGTCTATTTGCCGATGATCGGCTCTTTGAATCTCAATAACGAAGACAATTCCCCTTTCAATTCTCATCCTGCATATTGTTCACTAGAGATTCACAACCGAAATCAAAGCATAGTCCTTGCAAACTAGAAACAATGAGTATGTCTCGTCCATTGTGGTGTCCAAACAGTTTTTGCCACAAAATGGGGAGTTTGTGTGGATTGTCAATGGAGAGAAGCTCCTCTTTAGCAACGAATTTTAGAGCTACACTCTGATGGAAATATGGTGCTCTTGGGATTAATTTGTATTGGTTCATCTACTTTTGATAGGCTAATAAAATGGATGATGAACGCATACATGGGATGAATGGACATAGCAAGGTTTATTTTATTGCTTGAAACAATAAACTATTTGGAGAGGAATTGAACCATAAATATCACATCCACTTGGGATCAAAGAATTGATTTCATTATAGTTAAGCTTCCTAATAACTTACATGCACTATGTAGATACAAAAATGACAGACAACTTTTTGAATAATTAATTACACTGTTGATTGTGCTAGCCTAACTTCCAGGTTTGATTCTGCAACTTGATCCGAGTATAATCATATTTTGATTTGCAAATTGACTTGGGACAAAAGAGGAAATTCTATTCCGCTTTATATTCACTAGCAAACCGTATTGGTAGCTAACTGTGGTTCGACTATATCTTAAACACAAGATACATGTTGTACATACATAATGTGAGGCATGTCAATTGATAGATTTGGTTGGCGAGTCTGATCCTAACACAGATAGCTTGTTGAGTAAAGCTACAGACAGTTCATTCAAACTTTGCAGGAATGAAATGCAAATATTGCTCCCACTAAATTTTTTTATCAGACTTATATAAATATTAAAGAGATAATTGTTGCAACAATCAATAGTTAAAAGTTAAGGTGATCGAAGATGGACAAGATTCTTTGGATTGGAAGAAGGCAGCTGGGGGATTCTCACAAGAATTTCTTCCTATCAAAATCTACCTTATAAACCTCATTTTGATTTTTAAAGTTACGTAGTCTCAGAAGGGCACCACAAACTATTTATTTTATTTATGATTCTCACCCAATTATCTATTCCAAGTTTTTAGCATATGAACACATTAAGAAAGTAGGACGTCGACCTCTTACGATAGTATGTTGTGCTTTGGCTACCTAAAAATTGCAAGATATAGGAAGCAGGACACAAGGGATCCCATATCCGTCTGGTGTACCTAGAATACTGTGGAACCATGTCATATTTCATCATTCTATGAACAAGACATACTGGAGTAGGATATATAACAAGTATGGTTCTACTCAAGAAAGTGATAGAAAGTCACATTGTATCACAATGCTTTTAGGATTCTCCAAACACGGATAAGATCAGTGTAGACCGCATGATTTCAAAGGCCTTTTGTGATGTCAGAAGTGTTCGCATGACTTATCATGCTCAAGATCCATGGAGGAGACTGTCGCTGCTATTCTTCTATGGCTGTCCTACATTTTCAGCTATTACTACAATTACTCTATTACTAAAATTACTCGTGCTGTGAGCTTTGCTAGTATTAGATCACATCTTGCCCCTTGGATATTGGTTGTTGTTATCAGGGATGCTTCATGGGCACATAATAGTTGGGTTGAATCACAAGAATTATATCCTTCTGTCCCTTTAAATAGCCAATCAATTAATGGACATGCCATTTTCACAGCATCCATTTGGTCATTCATGGAGGGCCATTTGGTCATTCATGGAGGGCGTTATTTTGGTGATAAGGGCACTTTATTGGATGACTTTAATCACACCAAAAATTGTGATGGCTCCATTTGCAACTATGTTTGCAAAAAGGTAAATAAAAATATGACTACAACAAGAAGGGGTTTCCTTCATTAAGTGGGGTTAGTGGGCAACTACACATCCAGATATTTTCCCAACAATTGAACACAAAGGCACCAACACATAAAATGGATAATGATAAGAAACATGGAAATTTAAGGGGTTCCCACAAAGACTACTCTGTGTACTTCAATGTTTTGGATGTGATTCCGCACCCAGCTTGTCGTAAAAATAAGTTGACGATGTGAAATGCATTTAAAGATTTCTTGCAATATTTTCAATCCAGGCTATATTTTATTCCCTTTCCTTGAGCATGTTTCGACATGAATTCCATGCTAGATTTTTATTCCATTCCTCGATAGCATGTTACAACAAGGCAAAACTTTTGAAGTTTGTTTTAAAATGTCACAAGTACTCTATTTATGCATTTAAAAGCATGATAATCAAAGGTTTTTATGTATACAAGAGTATTTTTAATTGAAATCTTAGATTTTTTTTAATTTGGATTTATTAATTAGAATAATTTCTATTAACAAAGCGATCTTTAAGAATTCAATTTGGTTAGTAATTTGTTTTTTAATAATTTGAAATTAGAGGTGGCTACTAACTTGGTAAAGAGACTTAAATACACTAAGCTAAGGGTTTTAGTTTTTAGTTTTTGTGTTTTTGTTATTAGGATGATTTTCATTTTCAAAAATTTCAAATATGATTTTGATTTGATGTAAATCTAGGTTATATTGTTTGTAGATGTTATGGATATTTTGAAAGTAATTTCAACAATTTTGAGTTTTATGTTTATTTTAACATTTAATTCTAACTTCAAAATGTCATTTTCATATCTTTTTCTAAAAATATCCATTATTAAGTGAATGCTCCTAAAATCTCTTCATAGATGATTTGTTTTAATGACATAAATACACATTTAAAACCATTTTGGTAAAGGAGTGACGCCTACTTCACATTTTTGGAATGGAGTTATGTAAACTTCACATGTTATGTTAGAATTGCAACATTCAAGCAAGATGGTTGAGGATTCACATTTGGCTCCATTTTGGTGATAGAGCTCCTTAAACTTAACATATAATGTTAGACTTGTCATATTCACAATTGATTTGGCGTGTGCTTAAGGTGGGAAATGATGTTTTTTTTTTGCTTAAAGGCACCATCATTTTTTCTTGAATATTTTTATCCATTATTAGAATAGCATCATTGTTTTGTTGGAAACTATAATTTTTGTGTGGAGAAAAGTAAGGTACTTTAAAACAATGTGCATCTTATGTCTAAAAATCAATCTTTAAGATTCAAATGAGCAAGATTCTCATTACTAAGATTAGGTAAAAAATTACAGCATCTTATTAAGGTCAACTAAAACAAATTTAATTTGTTGAACATATCTTAATCCCATTTAATGATGGAGGGAAACCAACTCATAGAGGCCACACACATTTTCTTGCTATTATGTGATTTATGTCTTCTTGTAAATGTGTGTACTATCTCTCACTATATAGAATCTACAAAATTTTAGAATTGGATCTATAAGCTAGAGTGAAACCACCCACAATTATTCAACCTTATAAAAATCCATTGATACACTTGATATCGAATCCACCAAAGTAATAACATAGCACCAACACACCTTTTTAATAATAAAAAAACATTTGTGAATTGAGACTATAATATAGATTCCATGCTACAAAGAATTGATTATATGATTTTTAATATTTTCATCAACAATTGGGGTTGGGTTGGTACTCGTATAACATGTGGTCCAGTGATCTATTCCTTCTACCACTATACCCGTAGGTGCCCCACACCTGCCCGCAAGACATGGGACACAGGTAGACCCAGACAGGATTTGATCTCGTGATCTCCTTTACAACAAGCGACTTCATATCAAGCAATGTCAATGAGCTACACCCATTGATGCTTAAATGTTTATTAATTGAATAATTGAAATACTTTATGTTTTAATGACCTACAAAAAAACATTACAACATCAAAAGAAGATGATAACCATGTGAGAAGGCATCAAGGGAACACCTCACAACCTTTAATTGAGGCCACACATTCTCTCCTTTGTTATGTAGTTAGCCTCTTCAAATATGTCGAATAGATAACAACATTAAAGGATAACAATTCAAATTCATGTGATGTTTGATTTTCCAACAAGATCTAGGTCACTAAGCATCATGGTTTAGTTAAGGCCATTAGAGGATGACATTTATTCACCACTAGATTATAGAAGAAGAGGTAAGATGCTCATAATTTCCATGATTTGCTTGACTATATTGTCGTTAATGCAAACGCATTATATAAATACTTATTAAGTTATTTTAAAACCATTATAAAATCTAAATTTAAAAATAAATTAAAATCTTAACAAAATATAATATCAATTACAATTTTAGAAATCAATTTATAATTTATACATTAAAAAAACTTAAATATTATTACTCAACTTTTTTTTTAATATTCTTTATATACAATCATATAAAATGGGCTTAAAATAATGTTTATTTTAAATTTAAACATACATCCAAACAAATATCAAAACATAAATATCTTTGGTTTTAGGAATGGTAAGAGGTTGTTAATATTTTTCATTGTCATATTTTACTATTTTAAAATCTTTGTTAATTAAACTTTTTATTTGAAGTTATGTAAAATAAAATAATGTTTTTTTTTTTTTATAAATCTATTAAAAATGAAAAAACAACATTTTTATGATACAAAGTGAATTTATAAGACATCTAAATATAATGAAACATAAATTTTAGTGAGACTTTTTTATTATTAAGTACATTACCGTGACTGGAGAGCACTAGGCTTAGCTATGAAAATAAACACATTTTAAATAATGATTTTATGTGATAAATGTGTTTTCTTATTTATAAAGTTTTGATATTAATTGCAAAGGATTGTTTTATTTATAAAGTTGATAAAATATTCAATTAAGTTTGTGTAAGTTGTTATAATTTTATATATTTTAAGGTAAGCAAATATTGAGTAAATCAAAGAATAGAGAAAAAAACACATAAAATATAAAATAAAACAAAGTTTTTAGTAAATCTTTTGAAAATGAAAGAAACTATATTTATATGATACGAAGTAATAAGGCATCTATATAATGATACATAAATTTTAGTAAGATATATAGAGTTTTTTTTAGTATTAAGTACATTAAACTATATTGAGTAGATGGGAGAGCACTAAGTAGAACACTAATTACAAAAAATATTGTATATATCTATTTACAATACTAATGATATTCACATATTTTCAGTGGCAATAACTTATGTAACATCCTCTGAGAGCACGGCCAAAAAACATGAAGTATAAGTAAAAGATGCATTGTAAGTATGTGCTTACTTTTGGGAATGCGTTATTATCCTTTTAACATTAAGCAAGTTAGTATTGATTATTTTTTGTTCAATAGCTTCAACAAGCTATTTTTATCATTATTAAGTTGGTCTTAAAACATAACATTATTACTATTATTTTTTTTTGTATAAAAATGAAAATAGACACCACTTTAAGTATAAAGAAGAGATAAACTAGCTTTATCTATATGAATGAGGAACTATATATATAATTATATTATCAAAATGTAGTTCATAACATTACTACATGTATCTATATATATACTTTATATAGAGAGAGGAAACTTAAAAGAGATCTGGTAAAAGATTTTAGAATTTGATATTTTTAAACAACCATTCGATTTATAAGGAAGTAGGTCAAGAGACTTGTTGTTGACCATTAATTAAACCACTAGTTTAGTTACGATTTCGAGGAAGAACGTTGCCATCTCAACAACTTAAATCCAAATCCATGTGTCTCCTCAATAAGTGGGCCATTAAATCCATGTGTCTCCTCAAGAAGTGGGCGATCTTCCTTTTTATTGTGGTATTAAATCGATATTGATGATGATGATGGTTAACGTCCCTGAGACCAAACTTTGGTCTATCGCATCTAAAGAAGAGAACGGGGATCGAGATCAAGTTGTTGTGAAACCTCCATAACCATTGTATTAGTCAGATATTTCGATCAACACGTCATCAAATATGGAGTAGCTTGGGATCGTGATCAAATCGTGCGGGTGATCAGATCATGGTATACAATCTTTGTATAAATTGACATTCGTAGCATAAGCTGGGGGGAGATCGGTTCGTTGTGCAATCTCTGTAACCATTGTATAATCCGTATATTCCAACCAGCTCATGATCAGATTCTGAATTAGTTCATGACCGTGGTCAGATCATGGTATACAACCTCTGTATAAATTGATATTTTCTGCATAGGCTGGAGATCGAGATCAGATCATTGTTGCATCCTCGGTAATCATTGCATTAGCTAGAGGTTCCGATAACCTAGTAAGAAAAACATGGTACGTGGTTCTTTGAATGAGTTTTGATTATCGTTGCATGCTTGGCTTGAGATATAGATCAAACCTTGGTATGCATTTTCATTGCATAAATTTCATAATCGTAGCATTTTGGTTTGAGATATAGTATGAATCCTTGCACCTCATTTTCCTACAGTATGCATTTGTTAAAACACAACCTCTCATTGTTTTCTGCGGTGTCTACTTTGCATTTTGGCTGTCAGGTTGTTATTGTATATTCTGGATTTTTAGCTGTAATTAATTCTCTGATCAACTATGAAAGGAATTACACCTGTAAACATCTAAAAAGATCATTTGCTAGATTTTTGGCTTCCTAGAAATATAGTACCAAAGCCTAGCCCTTTGAAATGGATTTAAAATAAGATATGCATAAAGTTTCTGTCTATAGTCCATCAAACGATACTTAGAGAGTTCCTATATTGGTCAACGAAAAGAAAAAACTTTCTCAAGCTGCATGAAAAGCCTTTATTACACAGCAAATATAACAATTAACTTTCAAATGTGAACATCAGTTGGGGCCACCAATAAGAGTTTTACTCATTCGAAGGCAGAGGGGTGTGATTCTGAACTGAATATAGTAAAGGATCTTTACATGTGCAACACCACTTAAAATCCTGAGGTTTTGTTGTACAAACTGGAATAGCTTTTGAGTGTCTTTCAAAGACAAGAATAAACTTATGGTATAACAAAAACTGGAAGAACTACCTTGCACGTCCACTCCTACGGGAGTCCTGTAATTTGGTTGCTCCAAATGCTGAAAATTCAATGTGTATGTACAGGAGTTAGAGGTCATCGTTTACCACAGAGATTTTGTGAACTCGTGAGGACATATGGCCAATGATTTTTAACTGTGTGTTGCTTTTATTTTTCTGGTTTTCCATTATTTTGCCAGCGGTTTTGGTATAGATCTGGTTCTGCATATTGGTTAAGAACAAAGTTAATATTTCATTGCCAGCGACCTCATGTAGATCTAGAAATTGAAATTTATTCCTCCACAGCCAACTTTGATATTTTATTGAAGATCTGGAACTCCATTGCCAAAGATTTTGTGTAGATATGGAAATTTGAATCATAATTCCTTCTTTGCCAGCATTTTCATTTAGAATTGGATCTGTGTTTTAAAATAGAACTGATTTGATTCTTCTTTGCCGGCGATTTGATCTTGTATAGATCTGTAAAATACTTTTATTCATTTTTCTTTGCCAGCGATGTGATCTTGTATAGATCTGTAAAACATTTTACTCATTTTTCATTGCTTGCGTTTTGATTTATTAACCAGATCTGTTTGGACTGAGATATACAGAACCATTGCCTGTCTTAGATCTATTTCATTGTTTGATCTGGATATTGTATACACACCTTGGATCTACGTCGAAATACAAGCTAAGTATATAGGTTGTTGGCTGTGTTTTTATAGGATGTGGAGTAGGTATGTGTGCCTACCATTTTGATGAAGATTCACTATGAGTATGTAGGTTATGCCTACGGTTTCACATCTATATTTATATATATGTAGCGATCTCATTGATAAGGGGTTGCTGCGTTTTCATATCCTAAATCTTTATGAGTTAACCTGCCATTAGATCTATAGCAATGTAGATGTTTTATTATGAATGCATTTTGATTTTGACATGCCTAGTATCGGTATAATCAGGTGACCCCTGTGAAAATGAGTAAGAAATTTGTATTGTAGCCTGCATTGGATTATATCTGTAAAGAATGATGCTTGTGTTTTTAAATAAATCATTGTCTGTGTTTATGAATTTATGTTTATAGATTTTGGATCTAATTGTTGATGGGTAGATGATAATTGTTGTTGTTTATGGATATATTAGTTTATGAATACAATTTATGATCTCATAGTTGATGGGTTCATGTATAGAGATATTGATCTCATCGTTGATGATATTGATCTACGGTGGTTTCCATTGCATGCGACTTTGCTTATTATAATTTCCATGTGCTCGCGATTTACTAAAATCTAGACCATGTATTTTAGTAGTTTCCAATGCTGCCGGTTGGACCTAGTATGCATCTGGTGTAGTATTAGTTATTGTTCTATAGTTGTTAAAGAGTATGGACTAGGAGTGACCTCTTGCACTTTTAGAATATGTTACGTGCAAAGGTTTTCCATTTAAATGGAAAATCTTACAAAGAAGGAAAATAGTAATTGGAGAGTATTCTCGATGAAAAAGATTGGGGATAAAGAAAATGGGGATGTGCCACGAAATTGTAAATCTTCTTTTGATAAAATAATATAAAGACTAACAAACTTTGGTGGACGTATCCTCATGGATGGGGTGAACCATGCATATGATGTCTTTCTTTTTGCTCTATGTTTTACGTTTTAGTATACTCATTTTTAAGATAGTATTTGATGCATGGATGACGCACAAGAAATGATTTATGATACATTTTTTATACTGGTACAATGGGCTATGAAATATACAAGGAAGAATACACTTAACAATATATTTCGTGTAGGAAAGCTACTTGGATGGTTAAATGTATTAATACCTTTTGTTTAACATTTTGATTCCAAGATAAAGAATTAATATCTTGATTTAAAAGTAAGTAATCAATCATTTGCAAGATCTTCCTACCATGGTATTAGATTTGGGTAAAGTGTTATTAGTGTTTACAATTACGTGATTACACACTCTCAAGATATTAACATGGTTGACTTGCTAGTTATAGTAAAAGCGAAAAATTTACCCCATTTTCTCAGAATTTACATTGAGAAATTTTGGGTTCGTTACAAATGGTATCAAAGCCTCAGGTTACAACACTGCAGCCAAATGGACCTGCATATAGGCAAGTAAGTTGCATACTCTCTGAATTACGGTTTATGTAAATAAAAATATAGTTGCATAGGAGTTATCATGCGGCATGTAAGCTAAAGAAAGTTAAATTTTAAATGAGACCTTAAAAATCTTTGATGACTAGACTATACATGGTTGCTCCATTTAAAATGCATCAATGACAAGGGAAGTAGTATAAATTGTAACTTAATTTGGTACAAGCGAACTAAAGGATAATGGCTAATTGATTTGGTCCTTAAACCTCCCTGTTAAGTAAATCTACAGTTAGAAAATCAGATATTTTGGTTGTTAATTTTTTTTTGAAGCATTGTGTTTGTCACCAGATGCATGTATGCATTTATCATGGGGGCGTCCCTGAGGGACCAATATGATAACACGTTCGTTCATATTGGGGGATAAAAAATTAAAAAATTTCAAACCAATATATTGATGTTATATTAAGGGTAAAAGGGCTTATTTTATATATATATATAAATACCCAATATGCTGGGACCTTTTTTATTGCAAAAATTTGTTGTGCCTTTTCCATATGCACGCGATGCATGCATAGGGTTTTTTCTGGTTTTGATGGGTTTGCAGTGTTGGAAGATGGCACGAATAGGATTTTTCTGGTTTTGGTGGGTTTGCAGTGTTGGAGGAGGGCACGGATAGGGTTTGGTTTTCATGGGTTTGTAGTGTTGGAGGAGGGCACGCATATGGTTTTTTGGTTTTCGTGGATTTGCATTGTAAGCTAAAGATGTTGCTCACCTTTGTCGATAGCCTGCCTACCGGGTATTTATAAAAATAACCACAACGAATGATCAAATTGGATTTTATTATTATTATTATTTTCTGATAGCATTTAGGTCGTCAACACCTCAAATTTTGGAGCCTTGGATGTGAATTTATTGAGTTTGTTTGATTTCGATGTCTTGAATCCGAGTTGCATGTTGGGTTGGCAGTAGTGACTGGTCTATCTCAATCTCTTATGGTCTAGACCCCATATTTGATATGTATGATTGTTTTTCGAGTTCCAGTAGCCCAATAACTTTGCCCAGACCTCTGATGTCAGGCTTTCTTATGTTTTTTCTTTTTCTGGCATAGTCGAAGCCTTAGTAGAAAGAGTATAGTAATGAACATGGATTTAGAATCAAATCTCGATAAACATCACGAGCTCTAGCTCAATTAATATCATTTTTCCCGCTATTCATATTGCACAGCGGGAAGAGGGTTGTTGGTTGAAAAACATGCAAAAAGGGATATCTTGTAGCCCTTACTACGTGTTGGTTCTTAAGAAATAAGGATGAATTATGCAGGCCTCATATTGTACAGTAGGAAGAGCACAACTGGTTGAATAAAATGAAAAAAAGATATCTTGGATCTCGTACCATGTACTGGTTATTACATAATACTGATGAAATAATACGTGTATCTGGTGAGTGTATCCTAATTTTTTCAAGATAAGAAGAAAAAATCAAAATATTGTCTACATCATTATGAAAATTGCTTTCACTCTCTGATGTCCTTTTAAAATATCTCTTTGTTGTCTTCAAATCTGGCTCAATTATTAAAGATACTCCACCAAAAACAACAGACTGCAAATGGTTCTCTAAATGGCTTGTAGGAACTACACCAGCAACATCAGACCTCAAATGGTCCTCAAAATGGCTTGTAGGCTTCTTTATCTTTAGTTTGGACCTCATATTGTCGGATTTAGATGTTGATAATGAATTGTGATTTTTAAGCCCAACCTTAACTGAATTGAGCATCTTCATGTCTTTCTAATCAGACGATATAAGGGATGTAGCAGGCTTTTTCTTATTCTCACCCACCCCATGTGTCTTTTGCTAGTTTTCTTGCCTATGTACTTCCCTTTTAATATCATGTTTCTTGGCAAAAGTCTGATAATGCATTTGATTAGATGTATCTTTTTGCATTTTCAACATTTCCTTTGACTCATCAGTTTCTTCTTAGATTTTATAATTTTTTGTAAACTTTACTTTCTCAACAGAATCCTTTAAGCTTTCATCAATACATGATCTGGATTTCCCATCATCAATCTATGGCATAAATTCCTCTTTCTCTGTACCTTTAAAACAGAGAAAATATTAAAACTTCAAAGCAGTAATAAATTAAAGAAAGAGCACACATCTTGAAGTTTGGAAAAACTGAATAGTCTCATCTCTTTACAACAACACACACAGTACCAAACTTTCTATAATCTAATCTGATATTTTCTTACTGCAGTTCACATGGCTCTAACTATTTTACATGCCTAGGCTCCTATCCTCACTAATCATGCACACTTGATCTACTAAAATGGCTCCCTAAGTTTTATTTCAGTATATAGATGTGCCCAATGCTGATGTGCCACTAGTGATGTGTTAATGTTGACATCGTGAATGTACACAAAATGTTTTTAACATCCACAATATATTCAGACTGAGTGCTTCTTATTATGCTTGTGTGGATGAGCCTGATAATTGGAAAAGAGATGTTGGTTAGTCTTTGAGATCAACTTACATATATGTTTGCCTAAGCTTATGTTTTAGTCTGAATCTTTTATTAAGAGATGACATGATTACAAAAGGAAGTTATTTTTTATTGATCTTATTGTAAAAACTTAAAAGTTACAGTTTTATTGTTTGGTGAGTTCCAAGACATCAGATTGCAAATGTTTTTTTTATTATTATTATAAGTGTGTTCAAAAGACTACAGAACTTTAAGATGATTTATCAGTTATTGCACTTTTGAATTTTTTTAGACTCTAGAGATGCTTTAGAAGAAAGAAAAAGTCTTGCAAAAGAAGATTCAATCAGAGCTTGAGAAGGCAAAGGACTTCACTCGTGCAAAGAACAAAAAAGGTATTTTGAGCACTCTCATTGAACACTTTATGATTTAAAAATTCAGAATATGTAATTATTTTATCTATTTATGTGTTTTCCTTGTAATAATGGGCATGTTCACAACAAAGCATGGACATCTATTCTTCACAATACATCCATTTTGAAACTTATGTGATCCTTGTCTCCACATGCAATTACATCTCCACAGGTGGCACATCCTCCTAAGATATGGACCATTTTGCAGAATTTTTGAAACGGTTTTCACATCTTAAAACTTGCTTACTTTATGATTGGGTGAAGCTTGAATGTGCTGAACTTGGTCTATTATTACTTATCACAGTAAAAAATGCATTGATATTCAAGTATTATTGTATTTAGTTTACCATTTATAATAGATTTTAGTTTCCTTTGTGTTTTTATATATGGGCATAATTCTCTTCTCTTACAAGCATCTACCTTTATCCAATTCCAATAGTTCTGTAATGTCTATGCATGGATTTTATAATAATTTCTAAAAGATGGAGTTTCTGAGGGTTTATAACTTTATATCCCCCATAGCAGGATCTTGGCTTCTAAAATTGGTTGCAATGAACTCATTTCTAGAGATTAAACTTATGACAGTTATGTTGTTTTACAGTCATTGTATGTGTAGTGATTAACCTTTTTAGTATGGTATGGTAAGGCACTAGTTTAAATTGACTAAATGGAAAGCTTACTGAGAATCAGAGAATATTATTTCTATTTAGACAAGCTGATAAATCTCTTGATAGAAGTGATGGCATGACAAGAATCCTTCCTTAAAGGCATGAATCCAATAGATGAAAAATAATATCAGGATGATAGCTGAAAGGATATCATGAATCTAATTGTTTTCTGTTGTTCTTTAGATCTGTCATACGTAAGAAAAAGTGGGGAAGATATATACTTTCATGTGTTCCTCCTTTGTGTTCTTATGTATAAAAAAATTATGTCAATGTTGAAGGTTCAAAAACGTGGTTAACTAATTAGGAGGTCAGTTTCCTAGTTAATGCTTGTTTAAAGGTTGATGGTTTGTCTTGTGCAAGTTGGAATAGTCCTCTTATGGAAATGGACCATCCAACATCCAAAATATGTGTGTTTTTTAGTCTTCTAAAGTCTCAAAAAATTTAAGTAAATATTTGGAGTAGTAACTTGTGAATTTGTCAAGCTTATCCAAAGCAGATGAAGACACAATCATTGACAGAAGTGAGCTTTAAGTCTGCTTTTGTTAAATATTGTTATGGAGGTGGCAACCCTTTGTAGGCTGAGCAGGGTGATTGGACTTGCAGTGAAGAAGGAACTGTAAAGTCTAGAATAGGATAACTTAGAATTTGATGGAGGTTGAAATGAAGGTAAAAAAAAAATTAAAGAAAAATAAGAAATTGGTTACAAAAAGAGAGTGAAATGTGAAATAAGAAATTTTGCTGAAAATCATGCAAGATAATTGTCTAAGATTGGGGTTTTTACTAAAGAGTGTATCTAGAATCTTACGAAGCTATGCTTACTTAGGAATAAAAAAAATACTTTTGTAGGTAAGAAGGAGCTGTGTTGTAAAGTTGAAACTCTTGACGTTTCGATCCCTAAGTAGGGATCGAAACGTCGAGAGTTTCAACTTTACAACGCAGCTCTTTCTTACCTACAAATTTTTTTACTGCATAATGACTACAATAAAAAAAATACTATCAAATCTGAAAATAAGGGAGGTTATAAAGGTCTTATAAAAATCATATTGAAAAGAAAAATGCCACTCATAGAAAGGTGAAATTAAAATAGTCCTTGAAGAAATGAATGAGAGACGGAATTTGAAAACACAGATAGCTAGAATGAAATTTATGTTTGATGAAGACCTCAAAAGATGAGATAATGTTTATTACATGATATATTCCACTTGAACTTCTTGATAACTCCGTTTGCAATAAAAAAAACTAGAAATTCATGATGAAAATGAGAAGCAATGCACACAATGTTTGTCAAAATTGAATGCACATGGGTTGACAGTTTGTGAACATGAAGGCCATGTGGCTAAACAAGCAAGAAGATAGTTTACATGAGTTTCAAATTTATAAATGTCATGAATAGTCATACTGGTTTGGCATAACGTTTAGCTCCTATAAACATATTTGATTAATAACTCTTTTAGGAGTGAAGGACTTGCCTTCGAATAAGTTTCCATTTCTGGTGACCCAAATGCCACATGTAGAGATGCAAGGGAGGGCTCTATGATCAGTGAAAAAATGGTTTTCCACCCAATATTTGAAACCATCAATCAAGAAATTACACCTTTCCATGTTCCGGAACCACCAAAAGAAGAAGATCCCCTTTCATACCTTTGTCGATAAGGAACAATCCTTTTAAATGTGTTATGCCATTTCATCATTATTTTGAAATAAGCAACAGAGCCCTACATCTTGATAAGGTATTCTCTAGAAAATATGCCAGGTTATAATAATGTTTTATAAAACTGGTGAAAATAAGTTTTTATTTTATTTTAGTGGAGCCTTGAGTTTCCAAATAGTTTTCTATCACCAGCTGGTGTTTTCTTAATATTCAATAAAACTAGTAGTGTACCCTAATTTCATTGTGTAACCACCCATGGGATTTTGGACCATATTAGCACATTCTTGTTCATGTTAATCTTGATGAAACACTGTTGCAATCCTTGGATAAAGGTATCCCATTCATCATTTAAGTGACCTTCCAAAACCAGGAGTCTTTTTTTCTTCCAATCTTGTTGCCGTAAATTATAAATTGGAGCCGTTGAATATGCAAGTGATATGATTCCTCTGTTTCTAATAGATTCTTAAAGCTCCACTGGAAGCCTATGTTTTCCATCACAACTTTCCTAAGGGTCAATACCAAACATGATGCCTCTTCCATTCCCAAATTTTCATCATAAACAAGAACCAAGGATGGGAAAATCCAAAACATGGGATTTTTTGATAATAGATCTATTTTTGCAAGATGAGGGAAGCAACATATTTAGCATACATTATGTGCTGCTAGATACTGTCAAATTTTATCAACCTCCGTAGAATTTTGGCAGTGAAAATACTCCTATCAAGTTGATGGATATTCTAAGTCCCATCAATACATACTTTATCTACAAGGAATGAAGGTAGTGGGGGATTGGACATCGAGCATTATAATCTAGAATTGATAAAAGATGTTGATGAAGATGGTTTCCATTTTTTTTCCTTTACCCTTTGTGTAACAGTTAGTTATTTTGTTTAAACTTTTTACTATATAGTATATAATAGTTTTGCATCTTCTTTCTAGGTACTCCCTCCAATCTTTAGTCACATATCTTATCAATTTGTCCCTGGTCCAACTAATGATAATTTTGTTATTATGGAGTGAACTATAAAATAAATTTTGTATGGACTTATGATTCCATTGTTCTTTGATCCAATAGGTATCAAAGAAAATGTGCATCTAGGTTGCTAAATTAGGAGAGGTATCTACTGAGGAGGAGCATTGGGAACTTATCCCATGGAGCTTGAGACCATGTGATATATACCTAGAAGGTTGGATTCAAACACATGTTGACCAGCATTGGAGCTTAGTGGTCACATTGGCGCACATGAAAGTATTATTGGAGGTCTTGGTGGTTGTGATGATGCAAGAGGTGAAACCCTAGGGTTTGTAAAATCACTAGTTTGGAGACCTTGTGTGCTACAAACTTGGTGTATGTTCCAATATGGAATTGCTGGTGTTGATGCTAGAACATTGAGGATCTTTGGTAGAGTGACCAGCTTCGGTTGGAGGTGATCCTAGCTAGAGGAGGAGTTTCCCTTGCTAGGGTTTGGATAGCTTGATTTTCACCATATTTCTTATAAGATTGAAACATAGGAACTATATTCTTCTATGTAAGAAATAATAAAATGCATAGGAAAATGTTCTAGTAAGTACATTATTCACCTCGTTTTCATAGAGGCTTTAGCTTACGAGGACCTTATACGAGTTGGCTACTTCGTACTGCACATTGAATGGTCAATAAAAATTAATGTGTCTTGGAAGAAAGTGAACTAATTTAATGGAACCTATGAAGTGAATAATAGGAATTATGTATTCATTTATATATAAACAAATTATTCCTCAATTTCAACATAAAGCATACCACCATAAATTACTCCTCATTGATTAGTTGTGAGCATTTAGATATTTTGGTGTTGTGGCAAAGAAAGTTAATTTTGAGCAAGTTTGGAGCTGATTTGGTCGGCACTGTCTGTGAGTTGATTTTATTGGATAGCTGATTTTGGTGTTATGTTGTAGTATGTTTTTTTTTTCACTCTAAATGTCATTTAGAGCCTCAATGTTTATATATTTTGGTTCATATATGGATTGCACTCGGTGTCATTTTTCTATATTGACCATTGCATGCCTATATTGCATGCTTGATGTCTAATGGGTTGTATTTACATTGATGTGCATGAATATATAATATTTTTATCAGAATTTCAATATTTTATGCATTTTTAATACAATCAGTGCTTTCATTGTATGTTTTGAGATTTTTAGCTAATATGGTTTTGTTCTGGTTTTTGTTTTGATAACATTGGTCTATAGATACTGTCTACAAGATGAACTTACTATTCATTCATAAAGAGTTCACACGATAAGGTTTGATAAAGAGTGGTTCCTAAGGAGCACGTGTCAAAATAAACAACTCTGCACCACTACACTATCACAGTAAGTATCAATTCTTTCCAGTAGCCAGTTATTTAGTCCTCAAGGTTTCTCATAACTTTACAGTTTCTTTTTGGTAAGGTTATTTTTTCATGTTGTCCTTGGACAACCCCAACTTTTGGATGTGGCATGTTTCTTTATGGGCTTATGTAGACATGTGATGCATGTTTATCCCATGGTATATGAATTCAAAATATTTCTTAGGTATCATTTTGGAATCTATTTCCCCAAATGTTTCACCTTAATTCATGGAAATGTTTGTGGATGTACTAATAGGATATGTAATATTTGAATGCATTAGAAGGAAGCAAGTTTAACTTGATATTGTTGTAGTTAACATGTATGAATGTGCATGTTCTTTTCACTTGCAGGTTTGGCTAGGAGAGAAGATTTTCCATACATAACATGCCAATGCTCACAATGCAATGCACTAACTGGTTCACGTCAAGCAGGAGCTGGTGATATTGTAGTTGGGTCAGGAAGATTTAGCTTAGGAACTGATGCAAGTGAAGGGAAGGTTGGGGCAAAGAACACTCCTAGTAGTGATGTAGAGAATATAGTCAATTCTGATGTCATCATCAAGTTGGTGAAGTAGAGAGATCTTGGTTAATATGTATAGAAAATTAACCATTGACTATTGACGGAAAAGCTTTGTTCTCTCATGAGTTCAATTTTGTGTGTTAACAAGGAAAATGATGTAGGCAACCTTGAAGTTGATGGTGAAAATTAATTTTTTCAATTCGAACTAATATCAATGGCTGATTTGAAGAGTTTGAAAACATTAGTATGAAGATTCATCTTATCTACCCAATGATAGATGACATTCAAATTCGAGTTTCTTCAATTCAGGAAGCTAGAATGTTTGAAATCTTTTAGATTTCTTTTCTTGTTGAGTCCATGCATGTGTGCACTAGTTGAGCTTTTCCAATGGAGTTGTGATTCATTTATGTAGGGAGTTGTGAAATAAGCAGAGAATATTTTTCCATTGGTTTCATTTAGTACAAATATGGGATTGATATTTATTCTCTTGTAATTGGGTATGTTGTGAGATGAATGGAAATCGCCAACAAACATATTACCTTTTTATTTTAACAAAAAAAAATTTAATATCTAAATGTTTCTTTTATCAACTGGTCAAGGTTCAAGAAAATTGGCAAAATCTTTTTATATTAAGCTAAGTAACAAAATGAATGAGTAAATTATGAGAGTTTTTATTAGTATTGATAGCACAGACAAGATGGGGATTTCCCTAAAATTGTATGGAAGGCCTTATGCTATGGTGTATGGTGTAAACCATATTGCACATACTTTGAACTTTTACAACTGTTTATACTGCAGAGTCACTCTAGTAGGTTGTACATATGAATTTTGAGAAGAGTGGTGTATTCACTTAGTGTGAAATATAACCTATCGGATTTTATAGAGTTAATTCCAGTGTATTCACTTAGTGTGAAATATAACCTATCAGATTTTTATTAGTCTTGATAGCACATACAAGATGGGGATTTCCCTAAAATTGTATGGAATGCCTTATGCTATGGTGTATGGTGTAAACCATATTGCACATACTTTGAAATTTTACAACTGTTTATACTATAGAGTCACTCTAGTAGATTGTACATATGAATTTTGAGAAGAGTGATGTATTCACTTAGTGTGAAATATAACCAATCGGATTTTATAGAGTTAATTCCAGTGTATTCACTTAGTGTGAAATATAACCTATCAGATTTTTATTATTCTTGATAACATAGACAAGATGGGGATTTCCCTAAAATTGTATGGAAGGCCTTATGCTATGGTGTATGGTGTAAACCATATTGCACATACTTTGAACTTTTACAACTGTTTATACAGTAAAGTCACTCTAGTAGGTTGTACATATGAATTTTGAGAAGAGTGGTGTATTCACTTAGTGTGAAATATAACCTATCATATTTTATAGAGTTAATTCCATTGTATTCACTTAGTGTGAAATATAACCTATCGGATTTTTATTAGTCTTGATAGCATAGACAAGATGGGGATTTCCCTAAAATTGTATGGAAGGCCTTATGCTATGGTGTATGGTGTAAACCATATTGCACATATGTTGAAATTTTGCCACTGTTTATACTATAGAGTCACTCTAGTAGATTGTACATATGAATTTTGAGAAGAGTGATGTATTCACTTAGTGTGAAATATAACCAATCGGATTTTATAGAGTTAATTCTAGTGTATTCACTTAGTGTGAAATATAACCTATCAGATTTTTATTATTCTTGATAACATAGACAAGATGGGGGTTTCCCTAAAATTGTATGGAAGGCCTTATGCTATGGTGTATGGTGTAAACCATATTGCACATACTTTGAACTTTTACAACTGTTTATACTGCAAAGTCACTCTAGTAGGTTGTACATATGAATTTTGAGAAGAGTGGTGTATTCACTTAGTGTGAAATATAACCTATCGGATTTTATAGAGATAATTCCAATGTCTTAAACGTTAGTTTACAAGGAGAGGAATGAAGTAATATAATAATATCTCCCATGAATCATTTTCTTAAAAAATGTTAATTTGGAAATTACTAAGTGTTTTTTATAGAGATTTACAGTTCTGCTTCAACTAAGTGGCCACGATTATCTCTCTAATATTAAATAGTAGCTTCCTAGCCAAGTTGAAATTTGTTATGGACCTACCATTTATGACCAACCCCACCTGGAACAACCAAGAATACTCCATACCTTCCAACACCACTTTCTATCTTAGATATCATAGTTTTACTTTTGGTCTTTATATAGGAGAGGTGCTCCCATAGTGTATCCATACTCTTGTATTAGGTGTAGTTAGTGGACAAAAGGGGATAGGTTGAAAAACCAAGCAATGACTTAGCAAGGGAATCTAAAAAAATTGTGTTGTTGAAGTAGTATCGATATAGATGCAGATTATAAGCTTTTTGGCATGTATTATCTAATTTTCCCATTTGTTGATGTTGTTTTTAATGTCCTTAGTTTTATATAAGTGTGGATTCTTCAATGAAGAGGAGCAGCTTCTGTAATGACATTTTTCCTTCACATGGATTGACATTCTAATGCAGTTGAAGGAGAAATAATGATGCTTGGAAAAAAATGCTTTTTTTAGGACAAACAGTCACCACTCAATTAAAAGTCCCTTCAATAAGGAGCATGTCTAACATTCCATTGACCGGGAAATATTATCTGTTATGCTTATTTGGAACCTCCATGGATCAAAACCTTCACTCCCAAACCAAAAATTGAATTATGGTTCAAAACAAGATTTTTTTTCTTAATATTGGATTCTGAAATATCCATTTTATTAGATTTCCTTCAGTTGTCTCCACCTAATGGTTATAAATATCCAAAAATGGCAATAATGATGATTTTTACCATTTTATCCCGTCTAAAAAACGTATGTCATCAAGAAGTGATGGTATTGGTCTATGCATATTATCTATAAATTTTTCCCAGTTTTGAATTTTTGTTCTCATCTTTGAATAGAATATATTAGTATGTCAAGAGGAGTGAGGTCTCATCAAACATGTTCAAAATGTGAGTCAGACTGTTCTGTACAGGAAAATCCCAAAGCAGACTCCATTACAGATGCTAGGTAATTCATCCTGCATTTAGGCCGCTATAAAAAGCTCAGAAGTAATTCAATATATTTTAACTGTATATGACATGTTATGATAGAGCAATAGTGCTAAAAGATCTGTGATTTAAACCAAAGAGCATACTTATTTCAGATGGTCATGTAAGGACCAATATTCTTGGAACTTAATGAAAGACAAGAGTGCAATATATTATGCATGGTAAGCATATGGTAAGAATGTGGATAAAGATAACAGAACTCATGAACATATATATTAAAGCATGAGTAAGAAAACATGTGAACCTCTTTAATACTATTTTGTTGCATGTTGTAATTATTAAAGATACAAGAAACAATAAATGGTTAATGGTTAAAAAGAACTTTTGTTGGACTCAAGCAGGACGCTGGGTGGAAAAGAAATTCCTGTACTCAAGAATGAAGGCTTGAGAGGAAATAATCTCTTCTCTGAGGGAACACCAAGGGGAAAAATTGAGGATCCATCTCTACTTTGCTAAAGTAACTTTTCCTGGACTCAATAAGGAGGCTGGGTGGAAAAGAAATTCCTGGACCCAATCAAGGAGGCTTGAGGGGAATTATGAAAGAGTCTATGATATAAATGACAATACCTAGGCACAAAGTTTGACATCTGGAAAATAGGACGTTGTTTGATGTTTTTGAGGGGAAAACTTTTGACTAGCAATCAAAAGGGAGAGTAACCTCAAAATTCTAGCCTGTAAGACCAATTGGTGTCAGCAACTCGAGAGAGAGTTCAATGTTCAGTAGAGAGCTGTTAAAGATGAGAAACTCAAGGGAGAGTTTGTTCATCAACAAAAGTGTTGTTGGAAGTTGTTCAACTCCACGATGAAACAATAAAACACATATTAACGATTACTAATGACTAGACTGTTAAATGTCTTTATGTGTAAATGTTATAAATACTTAATTTGGAAAAATTCCCTCAAGGGAGAGGGTGAATGGTACAATTTTAAAAGGTTACTTCTTAAAATTATGTGGAATAAATGATGCCAACTTGTGAATGAAAGAAATGAAAGAAATTTCTATCTTAAGTGGAGGATGATTTTAAGCATCCAAGAACTGGAGGTAAAAGACGTCCTCCAAAAGATAAGTAAATTGGGATTACTTATGAATTCTTTTGAGGTTTATCCTATATTGTGTGTTTTTAGGATGATAAAAGCACAAACGAAGACAAAAATATGTTCTGTAAATTACAAATGTTGTGTTGCAGAAAGGACTTGTTGTTTATGTTTGGAATTAAATTATGAATTAAGGACATGTTTACTGAATAAGTTTTGGAAAGACCTGGTTTTGTTGCACAAAAGTACAGGCTATGAAGGATAAAAGCTAGCGAGAATCACAAAGGATTGAATATGATCAAAGCAAAGCTGAAAAACATCGCGAATGATGCGGAAGCAAGAAAAAGAACTTGAGGGGGAATGAACACAAACCCTTGGATGAATATGTAACACCAAGGACGGTGTTACTTCTAGTGGGGGAGTATGTAACATCCCCTCAAAGCACGACCAGAAAACATGAAGTCTAAGTAAAAAAGAAACTGTAAGTATGTGCTTACTTTTGGGAATGCGTTCATCACATGCAAAGACAAAGGGGTTGATATTATCCTTTGAACATTAAGAAAGTTAGTATTAATTGTTTTTTGTTCAATAGCTTAAACAAGCTATTTTTATCATTATTAAGTTGGTCTTAAAACACACAACATTATTACTATTATTATTTTTTGTATAAAAATGAAAATAGACACCACATTAAGTATAAAGATGAGATAAACTATTGGAGCATTTCAATCTCTCTGTTTGTTTATCAGGGGCATCTATAGAGTTTATTCTTAAAGATTGGCACAACAAGATTCCAAGAAGCTCTCCCCTTTTCCTGCTCCTATACAACATGATGTGGATTTTTTGGAAGGCTGGTAATTTGGCAGTGTTTGAAGGGAAAAAAAGGAATATTTATGGCATTATCCAGCAAATTTTATCTACTGTACAAGCTCCCATTCCTGGGACCGTTACTAAAAATATTCGAAGAAGACTCATTGGGAATCCTCCAGACAAATCATTCCCATGCGGTTTTATCGATGGTGCATCTAAAAATATGATTGCTGGTGCTGGCTTTTGCATCTTCCTCAATGACTCTCACTTTCTTGAATTTTCACTGGGGATAGGACATGGCACCAATACCAAAGCGGAGCTGCTCAGTCTTTGGGCACTTCTGCACACTTCCCATATGATGGGGATCCCCCTAGCTCAGGTTTTCGGTGATTCACAAGTAATCATCAACTGGGCTAAGGGATTGACTGCCCTCTCCCCACCTGAACTTGTTCATTGGTGTTGGGAGACCAAAAAGCTAGCTTCTAGCTTCCAGGATCTGTCATTCATTCACATTTATCGAGAGCACAACAAGACAGCTGACCATCTTTCTAAAAAAGCACTCTCCCTTTCTCATGGAAAATGATGTTTGATGGAATTCATTGAAAATCTTCTGGTTACCCAAGATTACTTTCAGCTCTATTGAGTTAGTATAGAGGTTTATACCTCTTTGTTTGTTGTATCAGATTCTCTGATGTTTTTATTAGAATCTGCTGAAGGTTTATACCCTTCCGTTGTTGATGATTTTTTTCAAGATTGAGCAGAGTGCTCTCTTTAGATCGCAGCTCAGAGTTTCATTGGCTCTCGATTGATTTGAGTGAACGGGCAGCGTCTTTTGTATGATGAGACAGTTTTCTGATGGGTTCTCTGGTATTGATGTGCCTTTCCCCCTGACGGGGATTTTGGGTGAGCAGCATGTTCAGGTGCATTTATGCTGAATTATGTAAAAATGCCCTTTGATTCATCATGATGAATAACAAGGTCAGATTTTTTCTTCTTGAAAAAAAAAAGATGAGATAAACTAGCTTTATATATATGAATGAGGAACTATATATATTAACAAAATGTGGTTCATAACATTACTATAGAGAGAGAGAGAGGAAACTTAAAAGAGATCTGGTAAAAGATTTTAGAATGGATATTTTTAAACAACCATTCGATTTATAAGGAAGTAAGTGAAGAGACTTGTTGTTTACCATTAATTAAACCGCCAGTTCAGTTACGATTTGGAGGAAGAACGTTGCCATCTCACCAAATTAAATCCACGTGTCTCCTCAAGAAGTGGGTGATCTTAAATCGATATTCTGTGGCATTGGAATGGGGATCGACATCAAGTTGTTGTGCAATCTCCGTAACCATTGCATTAGCCAGATATTCCGATCAACACGTCATCAAATATGGAGTAGTTTAGGATCGTGATAAAATCGTGCAGGTGATCAGATAATGGTATACAATCTTTGTATAAATTGACCTTCGTAGCATAATATGGGGGGGGGAAGATCAGTTCGTTGTGTAATCTCTGTAACCATTGTATAAGCCGGATATTCCGACCAGCTCGTGAGCTGATTCTGAATTAGTTCATGACCGTGGTGAGATCGTAGTATACAAGCTATGTATAAATCGATATTGTCTGCATAGGCTGGAGATCGAGTTCAGATCATTGTTGCATCCTCGGCAATAGTTGCATTAGCTAGAGGTTTCGATTAGCTCGTAAGAAAAACATGGTATGTGGTTCTTTGAATGAGTTTTGATTATCGTTGCATGCTTGGCTTGATATATAGATCAAACCTTGGTATGCATTTTCATTGCATAAATTTCATAATCATTACATTTTGGTTTGAGATATAGTTCGAATCCTTGCACCTCATTTTCCTATCGTATGCATTTGTTAAAACACAACCTCTCATTATTTTGTGCGATGTCTACATTGCATTATTATTGTGTATTCTGTAATTTTAGTTGTAATTATTTCTCTTATCAACCATGAAAGGAATTACACTTATAAACATCTAAAAAGATCATTCGTCGGATTTTTGGCTTCCTCGAAATATAGTACCAAAGCCTATCCCTTTGAAATGGATTTAAAATAATATATGCATCAGGTTTCTATCTATAGTCCATCAAACGATACTCAGAGAGTTCCAATATTGCTCAAGGAAAAGAAAATAAGTTCTCAAGTGGCATGAAAATCCTTTATTACACAACAAATATAACAATTAACTTTCAAATGTGAACATCAGCTGGGGCCACTAATAAGAGTGTTCCTCATTCTACTAATAAGAGTGTTACTCATTTGAAGGCAGAGGAGGTGTGATTCTGAACTGAATACAGTAAAGGATCTTTACATGTGTAAGACCACTTAAAATCCTGAGGTTTTGTTGTACAAACTGGAATAGGTTTTGAGTGTCTTTTAAAGACAAGAATAAACTTATGGTATAACAAAAACCGGAAGAACTACCTTACACGTCCACTCCTACTGGGAGTCCTGTAATTTGGTTGCTCCAACTGCTAAAAATTAAATGTGTCGTACATGAGTTAGAGGCCATCCTTAACCACTGATATTTTGTGAACCTGTGAGGACATATCGCCAATGATTTTTAACTGCGTGTTGCTTTTATTTTTCCGGTTTGTCATTATTTTGCCAACGGTTTTGGTATAGATATGGTTTTGCATATTGGTTAAGAACTGAGTTAATATTTCATTGCCAACGACCTCATGTAGATCTAGAAACTGAAATTTATTCCTCCACAACCAACGTTGATATTTTATTGAAGATCTGAAACTCCATTGTTAGCGATTTTGTGTAGATCTGGAAATTTGAATCTTAATTCCTTCTTTGCTAGAATTTTCGTTTAGTTCTGGATCTGTGTTTTAATATAGAACTGTTTTAATTCTTCTTTTCCTGCGATTTGATCTTGTATAGATCTGTAAACATTTTTACTCATTTTTCTTTGCCAGCGATGTGATCTTGTATAGATCTGTAAAACGTTTTTACTCATTTTTCATTGCCTGCGTTTTGATTTATTAACCATATCTATTTGGACTGAGATATACAGAACCATTGCTTGCCTTAGATCTATTTCATTGTTTGATCTGTATATTGTATACACACCTTGGATCTGCGTAGAAATACAAGCTAAGTATATAGGTTGTTGGCTGTGTTTTTATAGGATCTGGAGTAGGTATGTGTGCCTACCAGTTTGATGAAGATTGATTCTGAATATGCAGGTTATGCCTACGGTTTCATATCTATATTTATATATATGTCACGATCTCATTGATAAAGGGTTGCTGCGTTTTATATCCGAAATATTTATTGGGTTAACTGCCATTAGATTTATAGCAATGTAGATGTTTTATTTTGAATGCATTTTGATTTCGATGTCTCTGGTATCGGTATAATCAGGTGAACCCTGTGATAATGAGTAAGAAATTTGTATTGTATCCTGCATTGGATTATATCGGTAAAGAATGCATTGATGGTTGTGCTTTTAAATAAATCATTGTCTGAGTTTATTCATTTATGTTTATAGATATTGGATCTAATTGCTGAAGGGTAGATGATAATTGCTGCGGTTTATGGATATATTCGTTTATGAATATAATTTATGATCTCATAGTTGATGGGTGGTAGAACCATGTATGCGAGTTGTGAAATTCATGTATGAAGACATTGATCTCAATGTTAATGATATTGATCTACGGTGGTTCCTATTGAGAGTGTGCTTATTATGATTTCCATGTGCCTGCGATTTACTAAAATCTAGATCATGTATGTTAGTAGTTTCCAATGCTGTCGGTTGGACCTAGTATGCATCTGGTTTAGTATTAGTTATTGTTTTATAGTTGTTAAAGAATATAGACCTCTTATACTTCTGGAATATGTTACGTTCAAAGGTTTTCCATTTAAATGGAAAACCTTACAAAGAAGGAAAATAGTAATTGGAGTATATAGGCTTGATGAAAAAGATCGGGGATAAAGAAAATGGCACTGCATGTGCCACGGAATTGTAAATCTTCTCTTGATAAAATAATATAAAGACTAACAAACTTTGGTGGACGTAGCCTCATAGATGAGGTGAACCACGTATATGAAGTCTCTCTTTTTGCTCTATGTTTTATGTTTGTATATACTCATTTTTAGGATGGTATTTAATGCATGGATGATGTACACCAAATGATTTATGATACATTTTCTATATTGGTACAATGGACTATGATATATACTCGCAAGCATACAGTTAACAATATAATTCGTGCAGAAAAGCTACTTGGATAGTTAAATGTATTAATACTTTTTATTTAACATTTTGATTTCAAGATAAAGAAATAATATGTTGATTTAAAAGTAAGTAATCAATAATTTGCAATATCTTCCTACCCTGGTATTAGATTTGGGTAAAGTGTTATTAGCGTTTACAATTATGTGATTACACACTTTCAAAAGATTAACATGGTTAACTTGTTGGTTATAGTAAAAGCAAAAAATTTACCCCATTTTCTCACAATTTACAATGAGGAATTTTGGGTTCTTTACAACTTATAAACACATAATTTAGAGGTAAGAACTATATAACAAATTATTATTAGTAGCTCTCAATCAAAACTCATGGTCAAAACATGTGCATCCTCCTCTAAAATACAAATTACATTTTTGGAGTGAAAAAATAGGTAAGAATGGAAATAGATGTCCATGATCGAAGTATTTAATATTAGGGAATTCAAAATCAAATATATTCTACTTCTATGTAGATTTGAGAATTGAATCAAATAGACTTACATTTTTTAAGTAAGTCTACCATGTAGTATTTAGAAAGTGTTTAGTGTTTAGTGTTTTGAAAGTGTTTAGTGTTTAGAACCTGTTGAGGATCATGTTCTTTTTCAATATGAATATACAAAATCAAATAGTCTTACATTTTTAAAGTAACCTTACCACATGGTATTTAGAAAGTTTTGCACCGTATCAAAAGTGTTGAAATTTAATGTTTATTAGTGTTGAGAACAACTTTATCTTCACATCACATAAATTACTATATAGCTTGAAGTGTTAACTTGTTGAAATTTAACATTTATTTTTGTTTCTCTAACTCTTCAATATACACATATACAAAAATGTTTATCTTATTCATTTGTTTAGGTTTGGTTCCTTTAACTATGTTATTTCTCCTTTGAAATAAGTAATCAAACATTATATGTTTGGGCTGGGAGAGAGGCCTAAAAAACCAAAGTCCAGCTAAAGCACTATTTACAAATATTATTGTAAATATAAATTTACAATATTTATGACTTTAATTATGATATTCATATATTTTCAATTGTAACATTTTATAAACACACAATTTAGACTTAATAAGTATTGATTAAATCATTATTTGTAGCTCTTAAAACTTAATGGTCCAAACATGTTCATTCCTCCTCTAAAATAAAAATTACATTTTAACACCTGAGATTTTATAGAACATCAAACATCAAGAAACATTGTGATTGACTTAGATCAACAAAAATTCATAAAAAACTATTAATATTTAATGTTATTTTATTGTATAATAATTCACAATTATAAAAACTTTTCTAGGTTGAGTTGCAGTTTACTTTAAAAGACCTTTAAAAGAACATTAATATTACACTTCTGAGATATTGATTTCAATCCATGAGTGATTTTCTTAAATTGGTTTGTTAGGTATGCACCTACTTTAAGATGCGATATTATCATTCAATTCAATTGATGTATCTATTCACGTTTTCCTTCAGTGTTTTATTGCTAGTTAGAAGTATTTGACGAGAAAAGTGTCCCGGGCAAAACGTCCACAAATTTCAACACTCAACTGGGGGACAGCCAGAGGTGTACCACGGTGGCCAGCCAGCCAGAATTAATGATTGACTTGTGTTTGTGGGTGTTTGTGTAAAACACATATTAGATATTTGTAGCTGTGCGTTCCAACTGTAGTCAATGGCCTCACGTCCGCATGGGTAATGTTGGAGAATGGAAGGAAGTAATAGAATCCAATCAAATCTGGGACTGTCCAACTTGCATATCCACTCTACCTGCAGACTCACCAGTCATCGCGCCTCCGTTTCCTTTCGACTGCCACGCGCTTTAATTGCAATGAAGTAACCGCCTTTACTAAATGGCAAGCCTTATTTACTTGATAGAATCGTCTTTAAGACAAGACTGTCAAAGGTCAGACAAGATGCCCATTCATGTCATAAAGTATGTCCATCCATAGAATAAACAATGTCCATCGCTCATGACTATCATTCCATGGCGCATATCAAGCAACTACCATCCGCGATTACTCTCCGGCTTCCCAGAAATAGGTTTCAATATTCCGGTGATAGGCTTCAACTTCTCGGTAAAAGCTTGACCGTAGTTTTCGTCGTTCATGTAGAAGTGAGTGGAGGCTCATAATTGATGAGAGAGGGAAATGCAAATTTAAAATTTGAATGATTTTTTTTGGTTTTCCCTCTCAATTGTAAATTGAATCGCTCACCCACTTATTTGGATCTAGATTTCTTTCCCTTTGAATTGCAAAGGGACACAGGTGGTTTAGTTAGCAAAAATGGTACGCAGCAAGAGCATTTTACGAAATGCATCAATGCCTCTCTGGTTCAGTTAAAGGATAGGTCCACTAAACAATGTGTTTTCCTTACCATTCATGCTTCCCTCGAGCTGGATGGAAGATGGAAGAGTCATGGTAAACCCATCCAGAGAGGAGTCGATATCACTATTTCACATTTTGATAACCTAGTCCCCTTAGCTAGCACGAAGCCTTCATGTGCCAAGGCTGGTCCGATTGGTTTCAAGTGCAGAGGCACAGTTTGGAGCACTCTCTCAATGGGCGTCATATAGTCTCTAAATGTAAAACCTAAACAGTTCCACCGCAAAGCAAGGGAGCAATACGTTGTTGAAGTTCTGTGTGCCTTCATGTGGATCTTCCTACATCCCCAGAATTTGCAAGGCTTTTTTGTTAAGTCAAAGGAAGTTATGAGTAGCTCTCCAAAGTTGAAAACGGAAGAGGGAAGAACTGGATTTGTACATCATATGTATTTGCATATCTTCAAGAAACACAGTAAGAACACAGTAAGGCAAGTTATTGCTACAAACTTGATTATAGTGCACTTACTTTTCTTTAATAACTCCTTCCGCTGGAAACTATCTCAGTTTTCTTTCCTTTTGATTCAAGTATTTATATTTCATAAAACTTTCATTTTTGTTGGAGTATTTATGTTCCATTTAAACGGTTGAATTTCACCAGTTCAATGTTTTTTATTCGACTATTTATACCATTAAATTTCACCAGTTCAGTGTTTTTCTTATGGGGCAGGGCCATGCAGTATATAATCGCAAGGGCGTAGAATTTGGTTCTCTCAGACTCTCAAGTTTCTCATGTAATACTCACATGTAATACTCAGGTCAAACGTACATCTTAAAAAGTTAAAATATATGGTGTGTTTATCACCATCTTTCAAAATACATTAGTAAATTTGTCTTATGGTGTGTTTATCACCATCTTTCATAACAAGTTAGTAAATTTTTCCTCATATTATTTCAGGATTTTGCAGTTAACATGATGGGTTTAGATGGAGATGCATAAAGAATAAAAAATTGTTCACGATTGAGGAGTTTTATGAAAATGGCATAACCTTTGTAACACATAATTAAATGCTCATTTCATAATGGGTGAGTAAATTTCTCATTGTTGTTTCACATCTTAAAAAATCGGTGAGTAAATTTTTCCGAACTATTTCAAGATTTTTTTATCTTGATGGGTTTTGATGGAGCTAGATGAAGATTAAAATAAGTTTAAGATTTGCATTGAGAGGTTTTATACCAACAACAAAATCTTTGTAACACATGTGAATTTTGAATTTTGAAAGTTATTTTTTTAATAATTTTTTTTTAATGAATAAAACATGTGAATTAGTTCTTTTTAAAAAGAATGAATTATCTATCAAATATCTGAATTCCACAGTAAACCCTCTTTTTACCATGAAGAAAAGTACTTAAACCCATTCCTTCGAGAGTGAAATTGGTTTTATAATAGGAAACAGTTGGTTCCTTTATTATAATGGTTTGCATATAGTTAAGATAATGTATTTGAGTAGTAAAATATTGAAATAATTTTTGGTTTATTAAATTAAAATAATAATATATATATATTGTAAAATAATATGTATAATTATTTGTAATTAGTGGAGTTTGTAAAGTTATGAGAGTTTTATATCAATTTTGAAATGATAAAAATAAAGGAAAAGAATAAAATGTGTAAATATTAAAATAAAGTAATGTGCTAAAAATGTTATGCAAAATATTGGTAATTAGTAATTCCAATAATGTTATGCAAAATCATTTGGAAAATTATTGGTAATTAGTGATTCCAATAGTGCTTTGCAAAATCATTTACAACTAGTGAAAAGTATAAATTTATATTTGTTTTAGATATATGCTTTGACATTGTTATGGGCTTATTGAATATTGACATAATGAAAAGCCATGGAAAATGAAAAGTTTTAAGAGTACACATTGTTATCATCTCAACCTTTAGATTATGTAAGCCTTTTTGGTTGTACAGGTTTGACTCTTAGACATTACATTTTTAAGTATTTAAGTAAGGTGTCTACGTGGTTAATGGTGTATACAAGTCAATACTGAATGGTTTAACATCTCTTTTATTTAGTAATTTTTTTTAACTTAAAAAACAAAAAACAAAAATGGTAGTACGTAATTTTTTAATTAACTTAGAAAAAAACAAAAATGGTAGTAAGCAACTTTGGTTTCGATTAAACTTTTCATAACAAACATGAATTAAGATTTTTTTATCTATATCTTTAATTAATGGCATGGTAAATTTTAGGAGTAAACTTAATGTCAGCAAGCTGCCAAATTTGGTTAATAGAATCAAAGTTTTGGAATTGTTCAATCCATTTTAAAGTTGTTTAAAGTCAAATAAAATCCTTGAAATATTGTTTATTATGTGAACTTTCACAGTTTAAATATCTTAGAGAATTATTTTAAACATGATACTTGAAATTTTTTAAAAATCTCTATGATTTTTATTAAAATAAAGTTAGTTGGCAATAGACTAATATCTCTATGATTTATTACAATCCTAAGTGATAGGTCTAAGACTAATATTGAAAATATAATCTACAGTAACATTTTGATCAGCAATTTTGTTGACCCAATTTGAATGGGTAACACCAACTAACAAAGTAAGACCCCTTTATTGTAATGAATCACAAGCTTAACTATACCTCAGATATACTGAATTATCATTTTTGCTACTTTCCAATGGATTTTCATGGGGAATTTGCATATATCAGGAAACAAGCCAAACCAACAACAAAGGAAATCTGTCTAAATGATGTACAAATCCAGCAAATTCCTGCAGGATTGCATGCACCAAAATTCAGAATTTTGAAGAAGAAGAAAGATGTGCATCCACCGTCTCGGTTAACCATTTATTTGTATCTGATATTAACCTTCTTGGATTTGATATGATCTTATTTGGATCTGATCTGATATTTCTTGGTTTAATATATCAAATTCATAATCTTTCAGTACTGCTTGTAGCTGTTTTCATCAACGGTGTGAAGAAACAAGTACCGCAAGTCTCCTACAAAACTACTGCTAGGGATTTGATTCCATTTCACAGTTTTGGATCTGTTTTGAACCTATTTAGATCTTATTTAATTTCTGATATGATATTATTTGGTTCATATTTTAAAATCCAATATCTTTCAGTCATGCTTATAGCTGCTCTCACCAATTCCGGTGTGAAAAATCAAGTACCGCACTTTCTCTTCAAAAATGTTTATGGGGATTTGGTGTTATGTTTTTCATATGAGGTTGTTGATATTTTATTATGTGATTCATTAGCTATTTCAGAAGCTATATTATACTATGGAGCTCAAGAATTCACTCTCAACAGTCCCAGTGCTTCTCTACCATTGATCGCATGCTCATCTCCTCATAGAACTGGTAAAGAGGAAGATTTTTTGCATTCGCCTGGACACTTGCTCCTAACACTTGGGGTTGTTCTTACCACTCATGGTTTGTTGTTCATGGCTGAAACATATCAGTTTCTTGAGTGTTCCTCACATGTTCTGAATCCTCAAGAAGCTTTTCTCACTTATCAGTTGACTTCAGTTGCTCTACATGGGTCCAGTCTTCATCCGGCAGCTGTCTATATTTCTGATTTAGTTGAGCATATCATTCTTGTTCCAAAGAGGAAGATTCCTCCAAACATTTTGATGGAGAGGTTCACATGCAAGGCCACGGGATACCTGTGCATAGAAGAACCATATTGATCATGATTCTACCTGCTTAATTAGAGGGGGGGGATTTTTTTTCCCATGTGGTTTTTCCCCAGCACCTTGTTTTGAGCAGTTACTTTCCTTTACTTGATGTAATGGGTGACCTATGGTCTTAGTTACTAGGGCCCACATATTGTCCAAGTTAGCATTCAGGGGGGGGTATTAGGATTATTAATCCTCCCTTGTCCAATTTGTCCATATGTCTAAATTGGGAGTCATGTCTAAATCGGGAGTCCATCCAGTCTATTTTTAGTCATTAGCACCATTGGGTCCACTTGGCCTAATTGGGGAACATGTTTCAGTTACTAAAATTTGGGGAACACTAATTTAGGAGTCAGTTAGATTCAGTTCTAGTCCTCTACATTTAGTTAGAGCTAGGTTTACTTGATTGCACTCAAGAGGGTTTACTTGACTGCACTCAAGAGGGTCGCATTTCTCACCTACCACAGTCAGAGCCTTAGTCAACACTGAACGTAACACTTGAGTTGTGTTTTAGAACTTCGCTAAACTTCGGTTATGGTTTAGGCAAGGTCAGTTAACTATTGAGTCCTCCAATAGTGATTTAGATAAGGTCTTAGTTACCTACAGACAAGTAGAGTCTAATCAATTCGAATTTCCTCGTGTGGATTCGAATTTCTTGTGGCTATTAAAGCCATTGTACTTCATTGTAATTATTATCTAATTACTCTTTGATTCATGAAAAGCATTCACAGCTACAAGACATTTTTGCACTGTTTCATTCTTCAATAACTGAGTAAATTGTGCGATCTATCCTGTGAGTTGTGTGTTTGTCCAAAGATCTATGTGCTCAATTTAATAGGTTGAAGAAGTCTATAACATTTTACATCTTCAGAATATCTACACTAGTACAAAATGAGGAATTAGCTACTATGTGACTAAAAATTCTAGTCACCGTAGGTTTTTCAAGTGATTTACTACTAAATATGAGCAATTTTGATTGACCCAACTATAAATGACTAAAATTAACAACTAATTTAGTCACAATTAACAAATATGACTAGATGATAAGTGACAGAGTTAAAAATGACTAAGATAAACAACTAATTTAGTCATGACATAAAAATGACTAGCTAGAAGAATATGAATTAGTCATTTATGTTAGTCATTTTTAATTGTGTCATGGAGAATTGCAATTTTGACAATGAAGTGTAAATTTTGTAAATTGTCTACCTTCTACTATTAATATTGGTTACATGCACCTCGATCTTCAGAGATCCAACAAAGCAATCAGGTGAATTTTCTCTTGACCATCTTTATCCCTGCTGCAGCATTGAAGCAAACCTTATTAAGCGCGTGCGAAAGAAAAATTAAGTTCCTTATATTACATCAATTACGATTTAGGTACTAGAACCAATACCATATCAATAGCTAGAAGCATCATAGCTAATTGTTGGTCATATGTGTCATCCACGACCCTTTCCACTAATCACATCTTTTAGTTCGATGATAGTTCTTATGCCAAAGGTAATTATCAAAAACTGATGACAATATCAATAATCATTATGATGATGATAATGAAGACGATCATGATGATGCCATAAATGATGATTATGATGATGATGACAACAAAAACGATGCCATTATGATGGCAATGATGACATTGTTGATCATGCGATTATATGATGAGAGTGAGTGATCACAATTGCAAGAGATGATTTTCCTCTTGTAGTGAGCATTCTAGATCTTAGTTACAGATTATAAGTTTTTCCAGGGAAGAGTCGTTTCTTTTTTGTCTATTGGATCCAAGATGGATCTAGGGTTTGTCTATCTAGTTTGCTGAGAGAATTTGAATAATCATGTGTGTTTTGGTCTAGATCCAAAGGGTTTATCTGAAGGATTATTGTAGTGTTGTTGTAATCAAATCCAGCAATAAGAAGAAGACAAACATTTGTTGGTTTTCCCCAACTGGGGTTTCCAGGGTAAATCCTTGTGTCTATTTTGTGTGGTTGCATTTTGTTGTTCTATTGTGCATTTATGGTTTCTTATGCAGTTGTATTCTCAGTCATTAATATTCAGTAGTTAACTGAAGAACACATTAATAGTTTTTGCTAATCAAGAACTTTATAAGGGTATAAGAGTATAACTCCTCAAAAGTTCCAAGTCAAAATCACGAGTCTAAGAGTATAACTCTTCATTCATGTTACACTTAATACAATTTTATGATTTCAATGTGATATTAGTTGTTTACTATCAAGAAATTTTTGCCTCTCATCTTTCACATAAAGAGATTTATTTGAATTACCCTCACCTTGTTACCGAGGAAGTTGTTCTTCATCGCACCCAATCTGAATCTAAAAAAAATTATTTGTTTCAAAGTAAAAAGATTGTTTGTTTGCATATGTGATTCATGCTTTTAATTGTTTGATTTTGAATCATCTCGATCCTATCTCGTTCATCCAATCGACTGTAAGGTAAAATATGCGATTTTGTGGATTGATTGCAAGAGTTGAGCTTGGAAGTAAGCCAGTTCAGTTGGAAAAGGTAAGGCAATTTATTAATATACTATGCTAGATGATCGAATACCAACTTATGATGAACACTATTAAAACATTTCCTAAAATCCCCTCTAATAAAAAATCTCACCCCTGTCCAATTCTGTATTTTATGGAACAGCATATGGGTTTTCACCCCTTCCTGAAACCGAATGAAACGGGGAGAAAGATTGGATCATATATTTTTTCTAGGACCAAGGCCATTGATCTGTACACTATTCGGCCTATGGGAGAGGGAATAGTAAGTGATCGTTTAGAAGACTTTATTTTATGTACAAGAATGTGTTTCATACTTGCGAAGTGGAAGGATCCATCTAACAAAGAATGAGTGATCTCGACCAACTGTTGGTGGGATAGGTTAGAGTGAGTATCCCTGGTAGAGATTTTAGCTCCTCATACGATACAATTAGATTGGTTTTATCGACAAATTAGGGCATGAGATTGGTATATTTACCTTCTGAATTAACTGTAAACTTCTCTTGGTACATGAATGGTTTAAATATCAATAATTGTGAATTCCTCTTCGAATTCATTATTGATCTGTGTTATTTATGTGGCTCTGAATTACAACTACGTAGTACCCAAGATTGTCACTGTAAATAATATGAATTGCTAAAAAATGGTGTAACTCTATTGTCATGTTCCAACGGCATGAAGCCTGATTTTTCGCCTTCAAAACCTTGTTCTCCTGGTCCAGCTATAGAACATACTATAACGCTAACAAAGTCTAAGAAGAAGAAAATCAGTGTGGACAATGGTGATGCTACTGAAAATCACCATTGTCCACCATTGAAAATCAGTGTGGACAATTTATTCACCTTTTGAATGGTTAACTTGAATAGATTTTAAATTTATAGCTAGGAATCAATAGAAGTCATTATGTTATATTTATTCCTAAAAGTTTGTTTCCAAAATGATGGTTTTGAGAGTGTCTTGATTCTTTGTTGTTACAAGAAGTGACACTCAAGTTGAATTCTAGAACCAACACTAGCAAATGCAGGTTTCATATTCAAGCAATTGCAAATTCAGGCAAGTTGGGGAAGAGACTAGTCCACTCTTAGTAGAGAACTAATATGCTTGTGTGCAAGCAAAAAGGATAGAAATCTATGTTTATCAACTCTAATTATACCCTGGGTCCCCAAACCTCCAAAACATAGATAAGATAATATTATTAATGTCCCTGGAAGAGTAATTGGCACCTGGGACTAAAGCAAGTGATCCTAACGTATTGCCAATGGTAATCATGTTTCAGGGCATGATGCACATTGCTTCTGGAAATGAATGAGAATTGATGGAACATAAACTAATAGTAACAGGGATGCTGGAGCATCAAGTAATGCTGGAACAACACTCCAATTCCTTCTTAGGCTCAAGAGTGGCAAGCTGGTGAAAAGTTTATGTGTGATAAGGTAAAATGGATTCTGGGAGGATCAAATCCCTTAACTAGTTATTTCATTGATATGCATGCTTCTGTGGTAAGGAGAGATCATATATTAATTGAGTAATGTGTCTTTCATGGAAAACCAAAAAAGAAGCATTAGGGGAACCAAAAACTACATCTGGGAGTTCTCCAGTATTGAATGAGCGGAAGCTTTTTTCACATGTCACACGCCTTGGACTTGCTGTTGGGTATGATTCTCCAGCTCTTAAAGAAGGCATATCTGGAGAGTTGTCCCTAGGTTCAATGGCTTCTACTTCAAATAGCATTAATACAGAAACAAGTGGTGTGGTGTTTCTGCAGATACTGGTATGTGAGCGAAACTATTTTACGTATTTTATGTGTCTCAAAACTGGTCAATGTCATACTACTATTTGTCATCGAGTAGTTGTCCAATTAATTTTTGATGTTATTAGCATCCTTGATATCTTTTCCTTTCCTTTTAACACTACATAACATTTTTTTATGTAGTTGTGCCATGCATTGGATCTATCTTGTGTTGATTAATTTGTAGTTGTCTTAACAATTTCAACTAGGGGGAGCATAAGGAAACATACAAAATTTGATTGTTGTTGGGAATGATCACAGTCTAGAAGGATGTAGGGCTACATAAATTTCTTCTAAGATCCCTCTATATTTGATTTCTTATGTTAATCTAGTCTAAAATCCTTGTTAACTTGCTATTTTTAGGATGGACAAATTAAATAATTTATCTATTTATTAAACTTGCGTAAGTGTGATGACATGCAATTGTAGGAATTTTGTTGATTGCCAGCATCATTTGCTGGTCAAAGTAAATAAGTTTGCAAGCATTATTTTTACAGTGCACATTATTAGAACTTTTAATGGTTTAGTGTTGCAAACTTGTGACCAATTGTGAAAATTACTTTTCCTCACCACATACAAACATTTCGTTGGTATAATTTCATGGAGACTGCTAGAAACAAATCATAAACGACCAGATGCTGATGATTGAAGATCGTTAGTGGTTGGTGTGGACCTCTTGAACTTGGTTCATGCAGGCCCAGATTCTCGATGCTGGACAGATGATTAGCCCAATCTATGATAAACTTTGAATCTCCATAACCTTGAAATTGTTTAATACCTCCATTCTCAGTTGTTTTCCACAGTCTGAATGTAGACTTCTGTCGTGCTTGCCCCTTTACTAGCCTCATAGTTTAGCAACAAATGAAAAGAAGAGTTGTTAGTACAAGTCTTTTCTGAATCAAATAGGAGAGTGAATTTTCTAACTTCTTGTTTGGTTTAGGTACCCTTCTGTAACAACAAAGTATATTTAGAAAGCTTGTCTGCCATTGAGTTGAAATCTTGGTAAATATGTCGAAAAAGGATTACTATTATGGTTTCGAAACATTTTTTGACCTCTTGAACTTGGTTCATGCAGGCCCAGATTCTCGATGCTGGACAGATGATTAACCCAATCTATGATAAACTTTGAATCTCCATAACCTTGAAATTGTTTAATTCTTCCATTCTTAGTTGTTTTCCACAATCTGAATGTAGACTTCTTCCCTGTTTTCCCTTTTACTATCCTCATAGTGTAGCAACAAATGAAAAGAAGAGTCGAAAAAAACAAAGCACCAGCTCCACAAATACTTGATACTCCTTTTCATGCTCTCTTGAAAAGACCTAGGATTTTCTTTATCAATATAATGCATTAGTGAACAGCTGGAAGGTTTTTCTTTTAGAATCCTTTTTCAGTCCATTACCTCTCTAATCCTGTGTGCTACCTGGGAAACTGTGAAGACCTGTTCCAAGAAGATCATCAAATTTCTTGACATCCATATATCATATATAAGCAAAACATGGGAGCCTGAAAAGTTGCTACAGTTTTGTCACCAATGCAATCCTAGACAATCTACCAAGCTATGCCTATATATATCATCTTAATCTATCCCCTGTAACCTATGACACGTCAAGTCATACAAATCTGGAGAAGGTGCACAAGACGGACAAGTGATCCACAGACTCATCATTGTATTTGCATATGATACATCACCCTTGTCTGCACCGATATCTCATTTTCCCACTGGTAGTACTTTATTAGCTAGTACCAACCATATTAGTGTTTTTGTTTCTAAAGGGTTGAATAGCTTCCAAACAACTGTCCTCCAGGATGCTCTCTCTTGCATGAGTTCCTCCACTTTGGTAGCATAACCTATTTTGACCCACGGAGTGCAATAGAGCTCACAGTTCCATAAATAGAGCTCACGGTTCCATAAATAGAGCTCACGGTTCCACAAACAATGCTCATGGTTCCATAAATAGAGCTCACGGTTCCATAAATAGAGCTCATGGTTCCACCAACAATGTTCATGTATCCATAGCTAGAGCTCATGGTTCCACCAACAATGATCATGGTTCCACTAACGATGCTCATGGTTCCACCAACAATGATCGTGGTTCCATACCTAGAGCACATGGTTCCACCAACAATGCCCGTGGTTACACTAACTTAGAGAATATGAAAAGCATGATACCCAATTATGTAATTTGAAGTACATTGTCCTCATTAACATGAAAGAACATATTGTGTGCCTTGGCCATGATTATCTAACAAACCAACGGGGAGCCCCTGGAGCCCCTTTAACTTAGTGAACAATATTTGTGATTCCTTAGACAATACACAAACACATTTCCCATTACTCATGGCTCTACCGACAATGCTCACAATTCCACTAATAATGTTCATGGTTCCATAACTAGAGCTCATGGTTCCACCAACTCACTACCATTACTCATGGTTCCACCACCAATGCTCATGGTTCCATAAATAGAGCTCATGGCTCTACCATCAATGCTCATAGTTCTATCAACAACGTTCATGGTTCCTAAATAGAGCTCATGATTCCACCAACAATGCTCATGGTTCCACCAATAATGCTAATGTTTCCATAAATATAGCTCATGGTTCCATCATTAATGCTCATGGTTCCATAAATAGATCTCATGATTCCACCAACAATGCTCATGGTTCCACTAACAATGTTCATGGATTCGTTAGCTTTTTTTGAGATTCAACTACTAAATCTTCATCCTCCATGCTCATAGACTTTGTTTGGGAAATAAGTACAGACAATGGGGATATCAACTATGACCAGAAAGCTATTAGGAGTGTTGTTGTTGACCATTTTAAAACACGTTTCTCTCAAATGCAGGGGTTTAATATGGAGAATCAGTTAAGCCGGTATCTATGACATAAGTAAAAAACACTTTGAAGTTATTCACTAAGGACAAAAGTCCATGCCCTGATGGTTGGACGCTAGGTTTTTTTTGGCATTTCTTTGATATATTTGGGTAAGAGATTTATGATGCAGTGGAAGAAACTCGGGTTCAAGGAAAAATTAATGAGGTTCTGAACTCTACTTACCTAACTCGTATTCCCAAAAAGAATTGTCCTGATACCTTTAATAATTTTCGCCATATTTCTCTTTGTAGTGTGCTTTACAAAATTGTTTCCAAGATTATAGCAGAAAGATTGAAACCATTTCTAGGTAATGCTATCTCTAGATAGAGCTTTTCTTTCTTACCAGATAGGAAAATAACTGATGTAGTCGGGATATTTCAAGAATGTTTACACTCTGTTAAAATTCAAAAAAATAATGCCTTCTTTTTAAAACTAGATCTTCTTAAGGCCTACGATAGAGTGGATTGGTCCTTTCAAAGGTTAAATCTTATTCAGATTCACTTATCTCCTGCTATTTTTGATTGGATTATGATTTGCGTCTCCTCATCCATATTCGTTGTGTACATTAATGGTGCTCCATCTGCATACTTCAAAGGAAACATAGGTATCCTCCAAGGGTGTCCGCTTTCCCCTTACTTGTTTATATTAGTTATTAAAGGCCTTAGTCTTCTTATTCGTCAAGAAAAAACCCAAAAGAAGTTTTCCAATCTTAAGGTTTCCAGGGGGATTTTTATCTCTCATCTCTTATTCGTCGATGATGTTGTCATTATTGAAGGTGGTTCTACAGTTGAATGGATTCATTTACAGAATAGTTTAAAGATCCTTTGTGAAGCATCGGGCTTGGAGGTAAGTGAAAAAAATCTTCTCTCATATATTTCTGTAAGGATCAGGCCTTGAAAGATTCTTTGATCAGTTTATTTCCTTTCAAATATGAGAGTTTTGATGATGGTTTCAAATATCTGGGGGGTGTGGGTTAGGTGTAGTTGGATGAGTTGGGGAGTGAGAGAGAGTCGAGGAGGGGAGGGGG
>LPNX010350847.1:126709-157726 GCA_001517045.1 Pseudotsuga menziesii
GGGTCCATTAAAAAAGATCTAACTTTATATAGTTAAGAACATTTTCAATAGAAAAATTTTATATTTTTGGAAATTTCATTCAATTTTCTACATTTCTTCTTGTTTACTCACCGCAAGATTCATTGTGTAAGTGTCTCAAAATATCCATGTGAGCTTATGGATGCCTGTTTTTTCAATTTTCTATTGCATCTAACGCATCAAAAGAGACCCTCATCAACTTGCACACACCCCTAATATTATTCCACCAAATATGTTCATGGTTCCATCAAATATAAGTTTGTTATAGTTGGTCTCGCCACCAAATGTCCATGGTTCAACTAACCTTGTTCAAGGATCCATATGCATTTCTCATGATTTGGCTAACTCTTGACCATATATGCATTACTCACCAAATGGTCCATGGTCCATAAATAATTCTTATGATAGTCATGATTCCACCAACATTGTTTAAGGTTCCTTAATTGCATGTGGTTTTGTATGTGTTGTACATGGTTCCACCCATATTGTTCATAGTTATATTAATGGTGTTCATGGTTCTACAAGCATTGATCATGGTTCCACCCCTCAAATTCTCATGGTTCCAAGAATTTTGTTTAAGGTTCCTTATAGGGTTCCACCACCTCATGACCATTGCTCCTGGTTTCACCAATAATGCTCATGGTTCCATAAACCCTGAGCATTGATGGGAGCTCTATTTATGGAACCATGAGAATTAATGGTCGTGAGTTGGTGGTGGAACCATGAGCATTGGTGGTGGAACCATGAGTAATGGTCGTGAGTTGGTGGAACCATGAGCTTTAGTTATGGAGCCATGAACATTATTGGTGGAACCACGAGCATTATCGGTGGAACCATGAGTAATGGGAAATGCGTTTGTGTATTGTCTAAGGAATCACAACTATTGTTCACTAAGTTACAGGGGTTCTAGGGGCTCCCCCTTGGTTTGTTAGATAATCATGGCCAAGGCACACAATATGTTCTTTCATGTTAATGAGGACAATGTACTTCAAATTACATAATTGGGTATCATGCTTTTCATATTCTCTAAGTTAGTGTAACCATGGGCATTGTTGGTGGAACCATGTGCTCTAGGTATGGAACCATGATCATTGTTGGTGGAACCATGAGCATCATTAGTGGAACCATGATCATTGTTGGTGGAACCATGAGCTCTAGCTATGGATACATGAACATTGTTGGTGGAAAGATAAGCTCTATTTATGGAACCATGAGCATTGTTCGTGGAACCATGAGATCTATTTATGTAATAATGAGCATTATTGGTGGCACCATGAGCTCTATTTATGGAACCATGAGTAATGGCCGCAAGGTGGTGGAACCATCATAAGTGACCTTAAACAAAATTCATGGTAAATGGTATTTTTAGAGATGGAGCCATGAAGAAAGTAAACGGAACCATGGACAATTTTGATGGGACCATCAACAATGCGAATGGAACCTTGTACAATGCATGCAACACCATGTGCAAAGGAACCTTGAATAACATTGGTGGAGCCATGAATATCATAATCATTATTTATGTGCCATAAAGCATTTGTTGAGTAATGAATACTTGATCACGAGGTAGTGGAATCCTGAATAATGCAAATGGAACCTTGAAACAATTTGTGTTGATGAAACCATGAATACATTTCGTGGAAATTTTTTGCATATTTGTTGGTTTAGTCTCCACCCAATTTAATGGATCCATGAACATTGTTGGTGGAACCATGAGATTTATTTATGGAACCATGGGTATTGTTGGTGTAACCATGAGCATTGATGGGATATATATTTATGGAACCATAAGTATTAGTGGTAGAACCACAAGTAATGGTCACAAGGTGGTGGAGCCATGAGCTCTATTTATGGAACCATGAGCATTATTGGTGGAACCATGACCATTGTTGGTGGAACCAAGATCTCTATTATGGAATCGCGAGCTCTTTTTATGGAACCGTGAGCATTGTTGGTGGAACCATGAGTGTTGTTGGTGGAACCGTGAGCATTGAAACATGTTAAGGGTTCTATTGTTCATAATAAATTATGCTTTTGTTTAAACAATAGTTATGAATGGATATAAGTTTTGTTTTTAGTGCGGAAATGGGTTCACCGATATCTAAAACTCTTATTATATTATAAGTTAGTTTTCCTTCTTGGTATTTTGGCTACCTTAAATATTTCCCTTCTAATTATTTTAAGCACAAGGAAAATGAACATTTCTAAAAATTTTCAGGCTAAAGATTTTAAATTTTACATCCTTTTCTTGTTTGATTAAGTGATTCAGAGTAATTAATTTAAAGTAAATGTGGTCATTGAGGATGAAAACATACACACACTTTCACTCACTTTCCTAAAACACCGCATACACACACTTTCACATTATTTTGAGATAGATTTCAATAATGTCAGGTTCGACGCAAATTTCTCTCCCAAATCATTAACTACTCTTCATTGAAACTATCATTCCTTGAGTCTATAATCTCCCACTAGTGACCTCTTATTAGATGAACCATGAGCATTATTAGTGGAAGCATCATTAGTGGAACCATGAGCATTGTTGGTGGAACCATGAGCATTATTTGTGGAACCAGGAGCATTGTTGGTGGAACCATGAGCACTATTAGTGGATGCATTATTGGTGAAACCATGAGCTCTAGTTATGGAATCACGGGCATTATTAGTGGAACCATGAGCATTGTTGGTGGAACCATGAGTAATGTTGGTGGAACCATGAGCATTGTTGGTGGAACCATGAGCTATAGCTATGGAACCACCATGAGCATTATTGGTGGAACCATTCAAGCTATAGCTATGGAACCACCATGAGCATTGTTGGTGGAACCATTCAAGCTATAGCTATGGAACCACCATGAGCATTGTTGGTGGAACCATTCAAGCTATAGCTATGGAACCACCATGAGCATTGTTGGTGGAACCATGCGAATTATTAATGGAACCATGAGCATTGTTGGTGGAACCATGAGAATTATTAGTGGAACCATGAGCATTGTTGGTGGAACCATGAGCACTATTAATGGATGCATGGACATTGTTGGTGGAACTATGAGACTTGGTGGAGGAACCATGAGAAATGGTCACCAAGTGGTGGAACCATGTGCATTTATGCAACCATGAGCATTATTGGTGAAACCATGAGAATTATTGGTGGAACCATGGGCATTGTTGGTGGAACCATACACATTTATGGAACCATGAGCATTTTTGGTGGAACATTGAGCACTATTGATGGAACCAAGAGATTTGTTTATGGAACCATGAGCTCTATTTATGGATCCATGAGCATTTTTGGTGGAACCATGGGATTTATTTATTGAACCATGAGCTCTATTTATGGATCCATGAGCATTTTTGGTGGAACCATGGGATTTATTTATTGAACCATGAGCTCTATTTATGGAACCATGAGCATTAGTGGTGGAAGCATGAGTAATGGTCGCAAGATGGTGGAAACATCCTAAGGACCTTGAACAAAATTCATGGTAAATGAGATTGTTAGAGGTAGAACCATGAATAATGTAAATGGAACCATGAACAATTTTGATGGAACCGTGAACCATGAACATTGTTGGTGGAACCATGAGTATTATTGATGGAACCCTGAGCATTGATGGGAGCTCTATTTATGGAACCATGAGAATTAATGGCAGAACCATGCGTAATGGTTGCAAGGTGGTGCAACCATGCACATTTACGTATTCCACCACATTTACAGATTCCATGCACATTTATGGGTTCAAGGTTCCATATGCATTTCTCATGATTTCACCACCTTGTGACCATGTATGCATTACTCACTAAATGGTGCTTGGTTCATAAATAATTCTTATGGTATTCGTGGTTCCACCAACATTGTTCAAGGTTCCTGAATGGTTCTTTAATTGCACATGGTTTTGTATAAACATGGATCCTTGAAAACGTTCAACCACCTCATGACCATTACTCATGGTTCTGAAATTAGAGGTCATGGTTCCACCAACAATGCGCATGGTGCCATTAACCTTCTTTCAAGATTCAACCACCAAATGTCTAAGATTATGTCGCCAATATTTTTACAGTTTCATCAACACTAACATTATTCAAGGTTAATTAATTGCACATGGTTTTGTATGTACATGGTTCCACCCACATTGTTCACAATTCCATCAAAATTGTCCATGGTTTTCTGGAAACATTAATCGTGATTCTGTCCCTAAATGGTCATTTTTCCATGAATTTTGTTCAAGGTTACATGTATGGTTCCATCGCATCGAGAGCATTACTAATGGTTCCACCAACAATGCTCATGATTCCATAAATAGAGCTCATGGTTCCACCAACAATTCTCATGGTGCCATTAACTTTGTTTAAGATTCAACCACCAATAATTCTCACAGATACATAATTAGGGCCCATGTTTCCAACAACAATGCTCATGGTTCCACCAATAATGTTCATGGTTCCATATATAATGCTCATGGTTTGTATGCCCTTGGGTTGAAGCTTTGAAGCAAATATGAGGAGCAAAGAAAGCTAGTATCAACCTTCATAAACTAGGTACATACTATTTCTTTCCTTTTAACTCTTGAAGTATATTTGCTCGATATTTTACTATAATCAAGAGTTTATATTGGCTGCAATCAAGCCTTAGATGTACAACTTAGGTATCCCAATATGTTAGTTATTTAACTCCATCCGTTTGGAAAAATCCTTAACAATAGAATTTATCTGAATTCACTGAGCTTTGGATCAGGGAAAAAAACTCCACAAACATTGGATCACCATAAGTTATGTCTAGGCATGCAGATATTTTTTGAATACTAACATTGCAAAACCACATGCACCTCGACTAGAAGAAGACTAACTAGTTATCAAACCCTTTTGGGTCCCTTTGAATGAGAGGGGAGTCCATATTCTCTAGGGAAATCTAGTACATATTTTTTTGACTCCTCAATAAATGCATCCACAAGCTTGAACCCTCAAATTTGAGACTATGAGGTCTATAATTGGGTTCATAGACATTAAAGGGTCTGAATTGGGTTTAAGAAGCGAGTGAAGTAAACGTTCCTTTTTGGAACCATATGGAGAGGGAATTTCCTTGGGATTTTTCTTGCATATAGTTTTCAGTTTATCAAATTGAATTAAGGATAAATCAAAATCCTCAAACATGTCATGAACAGATACCTAAGACTTTGCACCAGTCGAATTCACAGCTTCCATTGATAGAATGAAGTCCCTCAACACTATAACATCATGATGCTCCTCCCTAGTTATATACGATGACCTAGCAAACAATTCCTTGTTTACACTAGAAGGGATATGGTAGTCCCGCAACAAAATCCTCTCTTGAATCCTTTGTGATGCCTTGATTAGAGAGAAAGGTAAGTTCATAAATATTGGACTAATTAGTATTATCAATACATCTAGTGAATCCAGAAAGAAGAATAAAACCAAGAATACCAGTAATACACATCCTCACAACAATAACCAAAACAGGGGCCCCAAACCCTATGAACTAACTCATCCTTCCAATCTTGATAAGGAAACCAAATACAAACATAAGAAGACTGAGATCCATTGTAACTTTTGTGTAAAATATGGTAATGTGGAATCTAATTATTTCAAGAAGATGTAAGCCCTAGAAGTAGCAAGGAAGAACCACAACATCAACCTTGATTCATCTCTTGACTCTTCAACTCATGGACATGCATTTTGTTCTTTGTGGTTCTCTTTTAATGCATCTTCTTCCTCTTCTGCTAGTGAGTGGCCCATTGATTCTAGAGAATATTATCATATGGATAAGGATAATTCCATTTTTCCATCTCTAAATTAATTCAACACGTACTGATAGATATCTTAATGTTGTAGGACCTTGAATAGTTCAGCTAGATCACGGTCAGTTCAATGATATATTATGTTCTCCAAGGATTTGTTACATTGTCCTCAATCTATCAAATCATTTATGATGGTGACTTGGAAAGATTGTAGAGTTTACACCTCAACAATTTGTAATCAAAGATTTCAAATATCCTAACAATGTCCTAGCTACTTGAATTGTTGATGATATTACTAGGTTCCACAAATTCAACAACTTTGGGTTATCACCTTTTCCACCAGTTTTTATTTCTCATAGGAATGACGTGAGCAAAATTTGGCAAGAGTTATTTGGTCATCTAAACTATCGCTCATTGTAGCAACTATATAATTAGAAAATGGTGACTTGTCTTCCTCTCATCTCTTGCAAATATGGTGTTTGTCCTGGGTGTGTTCTCGACAAAATATCATAAGGGCAATTTTCAAAAACATGCCTCTTTGCATGCCTCGCTCCCATTGCAACTTGTTCACAATGATTTCTGTGTTTTTGTTCCTTCTGGTTCTTTCTATGGATTCAAGTATTTCTTAAGTTTCATTAATGAATTCACCAAATGCACTTCAGTATGCTTCTTAAAACTTGAGAGTGATTTTTTTGACTAAGTTCTTGGCCTACAAGGACCTTTTAGAGAAACAATATGTACAACAAATATACAAGTTGGGACATATAATGGAGGTGAATAAGTAAACATAAAATTTTATAATTATTACATTACATAGGGAATTCAAGTGCAACATACTACCCCATATACACCACAATTGAAATTAGTTATTAAGAGAACGAATCTCACATTAAAAGAAATGACCAAGTGTATGGTCCAAGCTAAGGGACAAGTCATTAATTTTGGGCTAAAGCCATTAATTGTGCCAATTACATAATTAATTGCACTCCCACCAAGGCTCTAAAATATATAACAATGGAAAAATCATGGAGTAAAATTAAACCAATCATTAGACATTTCCATGTGTTTGGTAGTGAAGCATTGGCCCATATTCCTGATAAAAAACAAAAAGCATTGCAACCTAAGAGTGAAAAGTGCATATTTGTTAGATATTTTGAAGATGTAAAAGGTTATAGACTTCTTCAACCACATTCCAATGATATAATTATTAGAAGAGATGTTCAACTTTATGAAAATATTTCATGCTACAATCCTAATTCGACATCTGTGCCATTTGTGTCATACGATCCATCTTCAGTGCTTGTCCCAGTTTCTACTCCCAACTTCCATTTGATAATGTTCCAAATCCAACTTCTTGTCCTGATGACGATAGTGATGATGAAATTCCACCTCTTCCTACTCATTTTCCTCCAGTTGCACCAACACAACTGCTTCCTTGATGGGTCTGCACAACATGAGAAGAAACCGGTGATCTTTTTGGTGATTCAAAAAATCAACACATAACACATTCACAGTTCCAGTGAGCGTCTTTTGTTTTGGCTCAAGTTTTAGAGAATCACGATCCATAGACATTTGCAAAAGATTTAGGCCATCCAAATTAACTATAAATGACGAATATCATTCCTTAGTGGAGAACATTACTTGGGATCTTGTGCCTCTTCCAATAGGAAGAAAACTTGTCAAATGCACAAATGGTTATATAGAACCAAGTATACATATGATGAAAGTGTCAAAATATTTAAGATGAGGAGAGTTGCTAGAGGATTTTCCCAATTTGAAGGAATTTACTACAATAAGACCTTTCCCCTATCACCAAAATGAAATCCATCCATCTCGTTCTATGTGTTGTCACTTCACATAAATGGGAGGTCCATCAAATGGATGTCAAATCCACCTTCTTTTATGGGGATTTGCAGGAATAAATTTACATGAAACAACCACCTCCCTATGTTCATTGAATGACTTTGCCCTTCTTTGTCACCTTAAAAAAATTATATATGGCATTAAGTAAGCTCCTTGAGCTTCGTATGCCAAAAAGGATAGCTTTCTCCTTGACATTGGCTTTTCTAGATGTCATTTTGACCCCAATGTCTGCCAAAAAAGTCAAAAACCATCTCACCACCCTTGTTTTTAATGTTGATAACCTTTTTCTTACTAGTAGTGACCATAACCTTTTAACCCATGTGAAATCCAGCCTTACGAAGAAACTAAGGAGAAATTTGAAATGATAGCCATAGGACATTTGCATAATTTTTTTGTCCAAGTTCTGCAAACCAAAGAAGTATTTTTCCTTTCTTAGTCTAAGTATTCTTGTGATCTTATTTATTTCTTTCACATGGAATATTGCAAACCAAGTCCATCTCCTTTTCAGTATGGAGTCAAGCTTTCTACCACTTGCACTTCACGCGAAGTAGATGCCACATTGTATTGTTAGCTATTATGTAGTCTCTTGTACTTGACTCATACTCATCCTAATATTTCCTTTGTTGTTGGTTTGGCTTGTTTCTTGATATATGCAAATTCCCCATGAAAATCCATTGGAAAGTAGCAAAAATGATAATTCAATATATCTGAGGTATAGTTAAGCTTGCGATTCATTACAATAAAGGGGTCTTACTTTGTTAGTTTGTGTTACCCATTCAAATTGGGTCGACAAACCTGTCGATCAAAATGTTACTGTAGATTATATTTTCAATATTAGTCTTAGACCTATCACTTAGGATTGTAATAAATCATAGAGATATTAGTCTATTGCCAACTAACTTTATTTTAATAAAAATCATAGAGATTTTTTAGAAATTTCAAGTATCATGTTTAAAATAATGCTCTAAGATATTTAAACTGTGAAGGTTCACATAATAAACAATATTTCAAGGATTTTATTTAACTTTAAACAACTTTAAAATGGATTGAACAATTCCAAAACTTTGATTCTATTAACCAAATTTGGCAGCTTGTTGACATTAAGTTTGCTCCTAAAATTTACCATGCCATTAAATAAAGATATAGATAAAAAAATCTCAATTCATGTTTGTTATGAAAAGTTTAATCAAAACCAAAGTTAGTTACTACCATTTTTGTTTTTTTCTAAGTTAATAAAAAAATTACTTACTACCATTTTTGTTTTTTTTAAGTTAAAAAAAGTTACTAAATAAAAGAGATGTTAAACCATTTAGTATTGACTTGTATATAGCATTAACCAATGGGCACCTTACTTACATAAATTCTTAAAAATGTAATGTCCGAGAGTCAAACCTGTACAACCAAAAAGGCTTACAAAATCGAAAGATTGAGATGATAACAATGTGTGCTCTTAAAACTTTTCATTTTCCATGGCTTTTCATTAAGTCAATATTCAATAAGCCCATAACAATGTCCAAGCATATATATATATATATAACAAATATAAATTTATACTTTTCACTAGTTGTAAATGATTTTGCAAAGCACTATTGGAATCACTAATTACCAATAATTTTCCAAATGATTTTGCATAGCATTAATGGAATTACTAATTACCAATATTTTGCATAACATTTTTAGCACATTACTTTATTTTAATATTTACACATTTTATTATTTTCCTTTATTTTTATCATTTCAAAATTCATATAAAACTCTCATAACTTTACAAACTCCACTAATTACAAATAATTATATATATTATTTTACAATATATATTATTATTTTAATTTAATAAACCAAAAATTATTTCAATATTTTACTACTCAAATACATTATCTTAACTATATGCAAACCATGATAATAAAGGAACCAACTCTCATATGCAGGTGCGACCATTCGTGAATGCTCTTGAGATTATGATGTGTGGCACCCCGACCGTTTATAAAGGAACTGAAAGGGGTGCTTCGTGAACTAAGGATAAAAACTTCTCCAAGATTGCTTAGTTATTTCCTCATCTCCCCTCCCTGCGATCTCTATTTTCCGGATCATTTATTTTGAACATGGGGGGCAAGGAAAGGAAGGAATGGCATGTATCTAGTACAAGATATAGAATATGAGCATCGTTCGACAAGTTGATCTGTTCCAGTGCTTATAAAACCAACTGTTTCCTATTATAAAACCAATTTCACTCTCAAAGGAATGGGTTTAAGTACTTTCTTCATGGTAAAAAGACGGTTTACTATGGAATTCAAATATTTGTTAGATAATTCATTCTTTTTAAAAAGAATGAATTCACATGCTTTATTCATTAAAAAAAAATTATTAAAAAAAATAAATTCACAGCTTTACATTATATTTCTTTTCAAATTTCAAAATTCAATTGTGTTACAAAGATTTTGTTGTTGGTATAAAACCTCTCAATGCAAATGTTAAACTTATTTTAATCTTCATCTAGCTCCATCAAAACCCATCAAGATAAAAAAAAATTGAAATAGTTCGGAAAAATTTAGTCACCGATTTTTTAAGATGTGAAACAACAATGAGAAATTTACTCACCCATTATGAAATGAGCATTAAATTATGTGTTACAAAGGTTATGCCATTTCCATAGAACTGTTCAATCCTGAACTGTTTTTTAATCTTTATGCATTTCCATCTAAACCCATCAAGTTAACTGCAGAATCCTGAAATAATATGAGGAAAAATTTACTAACCTGTTATGAAAGATGTTGATAAACACACGATAAGACAAATTTACTAATGTATTTTGAAAGATGGTGATAAACACACCATATATTTTAACATTTTAAGATGTACGTTTGACCCGAGTATTACATGAGAAACTTAAAGTCTCAGATAACCAAATTCTACACCCCTGCTATTATATACTGCATGGCCCTGCCCCATAAGAAAAACACTGAACTGGTGAAATTTAATGGTATAAATAGTCGAATAAAAAACACTAAACTGGTGAAATTCAACCTTTTAAATGGAATATAAATACTCCAACAAAAATGTAAGTTTTATGAAATATAAATACTTGAATCAAAAGGAAAGAAAACTGAGATAGTTTTCAGCGGAAGGAGTTATTAAACAAAAGTAGGTGCACTATAATCAAGTTTGTAGCAATAACTTGCCTGACTGTGTTCCTTGAAGATATGCAACTACATATGATGTACAAATCCAGTTCTTCCCTCTTTCGTTTTCAACTTTGGAGAGCTACTCATAACTTCCTTTGACTTAACAAAAAAGCCTTGCAAATTCTGGGGATGTAGGAAGATCCACATGAAGACACACGGAACTTCAACAACGTATTGCTCCCTTGCTTTGTGGTGGAACTGTTTAGATTTTACATTTACAAACTATATGACGCCCACTGAGAGAGTGCTCCAAACTGCGCCTCTGCACTTGAAACCAATCGGACCAGCCTTGGCACATACAGGCTTCGTGCTAGCTAAGGGGACTAGGTTATCAAAATGTGAAATAGTGATATCGACTCCTCTCTGGATGGTTTTACCATGACTCTTCCATCTTCCATCCAGCTCGAGGGAAGCATGAATGGTAAGGAAAACGCATTGTTTAGTGGACCTATCCTTTAACTGAACCAGAGAGGCATTGATGCATTCGTAAAATGCTCTTGCTGCGTACCATTTTTGCTAACTAAACCACCTGTGTCCCTATGCAATTCAGAGGGAAAGAGATCCAGATCCAAATAAGTGGGCGAGCGATCCAATTTACAATTGAGAGGGAAAACCAAAAAAAATCATTCAAAATTTTAAATTTGCATTTCCCTCTCTCATCAATTATGAGCCTCCACTCACTTCTACATGAACGCCGAAAACTACGGTCAAGCTTTTACCGGGAAGTTGAAGCCTATCACCGGAATATTGAAACCTATTTCTGGGAAGCCGGAGAGTAATCGCGGATGGTAGTTGCTTGATATGCGCCATGGAATGATGGTCATGAGCGATGGACATTGTTTATTCTATCGATGGACATACTTTATGACATGAATGGGCATCTTGTCTGACCTTTGACAGTCTTGTCTTAAAGACGATTCTGTCCAGTGAATAAGGTCCCCACTGCTCTCCGTCTCTTTATTCGATCTTGTCAATGTATAATCAATTTGCATAAAGTGGCATAGCAATCAATTAGATATAACGTTTTTTATAAAAGTAAATGTTGTTTTCAAATTTTCCAACTCCAAAAGGCCTCTTTTGTACGAACTCCATAACATTTAATAACTACAGACTAAACTTCCCATTGATATTGATGATTTGTTCATTATCTATGAATTATGGAAAATTATTTGAAAAGTTTTTTTATATAGTTATCAAATGTTATGAAGTTGGTACAACATTCAGCTTTTGCAGTGGCGAAAGTTTGAAAACAATAGTTTTTTTATTTATAAAAGAGGTTGCAAAGTCGCTTTATACAAATTGATTAGGTGTACATTGACCAAATCGAATAAAGAGATGAAGGCGGTTACTTGTAAGAAAAGCGCGTGGCAGTCCGAAGGAAAGTTGCAGGCAAAGTGGAATTGCCAGTTGGAGGTTTCATGGAGTGAAATTGACAGATATTGACTACAGTTGGAACTTTCCACACAGGCAGCTCAAAGAACTCACTCGTACATCTCAATGTTCGATTGTCTGGAGGGACTCACTCGGACATCTCAATCACAGCAATCCACTACAGTTGGAACGCGCAGACTAGAAATATACAGGCTGGCCGCCGCGGTATACCTCTCGCTCTCCCTGCTCACGATTTTTCCTCAATCTTTCTTCCATCCCATTCCCAAGCCGACCTTCCCTCCCTCGTCCCGGTCCCATATATAAACCCAAAGAACCCTCTCTCCAAATCCATCCATCCTCAACAGCGGCTCTGCACTTAACATCTCAAATTGAAGCTTTCCCATAATTACAGACATGGCCGCACCCCTTGCCATCCTTTTTCTTTTATTATTGGTAGCCTCATCAACTCTTCTTCTAATTGTCTCTGCAAATTTCTACAACGATGTAGACATCACATGGGGCGATGGTCGAGCTAAAATCCTTGACAATGGCCAACAATTACAGATGACTCTGGATCAAACTTCAGGTAATACTTTGTCCATTTTACTTTTCTTGCAATCATGCTCTGCTCTGCTCTTATTTCATTTTCATGTACACTTATTATACTATGTAGACATCTTATTCCTTCTTTCCTTTTTGACGCAGGTTGTGGGTTCCAATCCAAGAACGAGTATCTGTTTGCCAAGATTGATATGCAAATCAAATTGGTACCCGGGAACTCTGCAGGCACAGTCACTGCCTATTATGTATGTATTCTTCTTATTCTACCCTATTCTTCTCTGAATGAAATGACACAAATATGACCTGTCCTATGCCATGCTGACATGTTAATGCTGTTAATGCTGTTATGCCCCCTGCAGCTATCGTCTCAAGGTCCCAAACATGACGAAATAGACTTTGAATTTCTGGGCAACCTCTCTGGAGATCCCTATGTTATGCACACTAATGTCTTCGCTCAAGGCCTTGGCAATCGTGAGCAGCGATTCTACTTGTGGTTCGACCCAACCCTGGATTTCCACACTTACTCTGTGCTCTGGACATCAAACCAAATTATGTATGTATTATAATTACTCGTTGATTTATTCATCCATTCAATACAATACACTTCAATCAATTTCTGAAACTAACATAAATATACATGTTTGTTGTTCAGATTTTCTGTAGACGGGACTCCTGTTCGAGTGTTTAAAAACAGGGAGAAAGAGTTGAATGGAGTGGATAACAACTATCACTATCCTAAAAGCCAAGCAATGAGGCTCTACTCCAGCCTTTGGGATGCGGAAGATTGGGCAACTAGAGGTGGACTTGTGAAAACAGACTGGACTAAAGCTCCCTTTGTTGCATCCTTTCGCAATTTTAATGCTGCTGCTTCTTCTTCTTCTAAGTTGGCCGCAGAGGAGGTTTTGGACAGCAACGAAGAGCAGAAGCTCCAGTGGGTGCGAAATAACTATATGATCTACGATTACTGTGCTGACACCAAAAGGTTTCCCCAAGGGATACCCTCAGAATGCAAATGAGCTCTAAATTCAACCAACTCCGGCTTCTGGTTGATGAATTCTGGATACCTACCCTGCCCTTCAAGTTTTATTTTCTTCTTTCTATTCTGGTCTATGACCTCCATTCTTTCATTGTTTTCAGATACAAAATCTGTGATAGTCCACTGGGCTAATTATTTTGGTCTTTCTATAATGATATAATGATATCGATGCCCTTTATATTACAATTTTCGATATTTTTGTGTAAGTGGATCATGACCCTCTCTTACTCTCTCTGACCATCTCTTATTCTCTCTGACTATGTAATTGAAAATGGGCTTACATCATCTCATACCTTTTGGTGGCCGAGTTGGTATGTATCAATTCCCTGAGGTGGATACTGAATTTCTTCTCTCTGTGTAGTTAAAATTTGATATTCACCTATGGTCTATCTTTGAAAACGGATTACCGTCGAAATTTAATTTGATACCTTACTAATTGTCTATCCTTAAAAACTGATTACCTCAAAATTTTCATAATCCCAAATAGCAAGGAGAAAGAAGATTAAAAACAGATAGAGACTTGGGTATCTTAGATGACAATTATCATTATCCCAAGCGCCGAGCAATGAGGAGCTACTCTAGCCTTGGGAACACGGATGATTGTGCGACCAGAGGTGAAGAGCAAGTGGAGTAAAGGCCCTTTATTGCATCCTTCAGCAACTTCAAAGCCGCTGCGACTTCTTCAAACTCCGCAGCAGAGGAGGCTTTGGACTCCAACCAAAAGCAGTGGCTTTGATCGCTGCAAAAGAATGCATTATTTAAGTTTACTGTGCAGACACCAAAAGTTTCCGAAGGGCTGCCTTCTGAATGGAGGGCTGAATTCAGTTGACAATTGCAGAAGATATGTTTGCACACCCTAAAGGTGATAGATACTTTCCCTAGAACTAGCATCCGAGATTTGGTAGATCCACAATAATGGAAAGACTCTTGTATTCACTGAATTCTAAATTTAAGACCCAAAATTTCAAACATTCATAAATACTTGAACCTGCTCATACATGTTTGAATTTCAAGATAACTTCAAGTTCCTTGTATAAAATACTTATATTCAACAATAAGATGGTAGGTCGATTCTGCTTCTATTATACACAAAACACTTCTCCCCAGACCTTCCCAACAATTATGTTGTAAAATATCCCAGGTTAAAGCTTTATTCCGTAGGAAAACCCACATGATAATTTTTCCTTTTGTAAGACAGTTGAACTTTCATAAAAACTGCCACCACCAAATCGGACTTAATAGTTCTGTCCACTCTCAACATAACTTCATAACCCTTTTAATCTCCATATCACTGCTCATTCCTTTACAAAAATTAAAATATCATCAAACAACATAACTTCATAACCCTTTTAATCTCCATATCACTGCTCATTCCTTCACAAAAATTAAAATATCATCAAACAAATAAAGTGTGAGTGGTCCAACAATCTCCTCCAATGTGAATTCTTATGAATCTCCTTGCCCCTTTTGCTTTTAGGATAAAAATGCTTAACCCTTGGGCCACAAGGAGAAACAATAAAGGGGCAGGCAGACAACCGTTCTTGATTCCTCCTCTTGGGTGAAAAAAAACTGGAGACCTCGCCATTTATAAGCTCAGAGAAATATATTGAAGTGATACATGCCATCACCCATTTAATAATATGCACATGGAACCCAAGCTGACATAGAATCATCTTCAAGTACACCCAACTATTAACCTTATCATATTTCTTCTTAAGATCTAATCTTGATTAGAATCAATTTTGGATTCCTTGTTTTGATTGTATGTCTTGAACAATACCCACTGCATCATTGATATGTTTTCCATGGAGAAAACCAAACTGCTCTTGAGATAAACCGATAGCTAGAAGAGGTTTAATTCTTTGCCCAATAATTTTGACAATGATCTTGTAAATTGTGTTAAATAATGATATATAGTATTTAATTCTTTGCCCAATAATTTTGACAATGATCTTGTAAATTGTGTTAAATAATGATATATAGTATTTAACAGGAAGCCCATTCGAGCGAGGACTTTTGTCTTCTCGAATTATAGTGTTAAATTATGAATGTTAGTTACTAATTATTAAAGTTATTAAATATTAAAGTTACTAAATTTAATTATTAAAGTTACTAAATTTCATTATGACCTTAATTTTAGGTTCTTTTTGTTGATTTGTTAATTATGCTAAAACCAAAAGTTACTAAATATTAAAGTTACTAAATTTAATTATTAAAGTTACTAAATTTCATTATGACCTTAATTTTAGGTTCTTTTTGTTGATTTGTTAATTATGCTAAAACCAAAAGTTATTTCTTGTTTATGTTTTCTTTGTCCTGATTTTTCTGAATTTTTTAGTCCAACTTTATGTTTAATAACCTTTGGCATTTTAAATTTGCTTAGTTGGCCATTTCCAAGTGAAGTATTGATTTAGAACTTTAACAAACCATTTGTTGATAAATTGAGTATAAAATAATTGAAGTTTTTTGTTTATAAAATAAAATATAACAAAGATTTATTGATATTACTAATAGTATCACAATATAGTATCACAGTTAATAATATCATAATTAGTATGATAAAAATGTAATAAAAAAATATCAACAAAAATAAACTAAATAATTAGAAAAAAGTAAATTTTGAAATATTTCTACTTAATATTTGAAAATTAAATAAAATACAACATAAAATTTGTATGCAACTTAAAATGGGCATTTAATACACTATAGATAATGTTGTTTTAAATCACATATTTATGCTCTATTACCACACATGTAATTAAAATGGGCATTGTTTTAAATCACATATTTATGCTCTATTACCACACATGTAATTAAAATGGGCATTCAATACACTATGGATAATGTTGTTTTAAATCACATATTTATGCTCTATTACCACACATGTAAATAATCTGCTCTATTACACTAGTCTATGGTAAAATAAGCATTCAATACATTATAGATAATGTTGTTTTAAATCACATATTCATGCTATATTACCACACATGTAATAATCTGCTCTATTACACATGTAATAATATGCTCTATTACACTAATCTATGTCATATAGGTCCCCAAAAGAAGCATACCTTTACAAAGTTAAAAAAACAAAGTTCCCAACTCCTTAAAGCAATATATTTTAAAGCGAGAAGGTGTGAATGTACTTGGATGGGTCAAGTTCTTTGAACAACCAATTTTCAGAAGAACTGTCTTGTGATTTGATATGGAGCAGAGGACAATTCTTAAGGAGATATTCACGAAGATTTTAATTAAAAAAGCAATTGGGTATGTATAATTTATCTTGCTATTAACATATTATATTATAGATTTTAATAAGTGTATTCTTTGTTTTGTGGGTTTTACATGTATTAAGTAGAGTTTTTTAAGTTTTTAAATAAAGTTTTTGCTTAAGATGATGTGTTTTATAAATTGATAATTTTTTATTTTATTTTTTAATGATTGAAGTAAAAATTAAAAGTTGTAATAGTCTATGGATGTTATGATTTGAATTTTTTTCCAAATTTAACCAAGTTTTAATAATTGTTGTAGTTGTATATATTTAAATAAGAATATTTTAGGATGTTGAATCCATTTCTATATTTAAAAATGCAATTTAAACAATAAAAACTACACTTTATATCCAAATCTAGTATTTTTTAAAATCCGTATGTCATTTTATTTTTATGTCCCTTCAATGGACATATGGTATTCTATTGTTTTTAAAGTTTGGTTGATTTAAAAAATATAACGTGAAGTTTAACCTTTGAGATTTTGTATTGTGTATTGTATTATTTTAATATTTATATGTGCTCTGATTGGGTGGTGGAGGGGTGATGTGAGCGTTGGAGGGTGTGTTTGTGGAAAACACAGATTGGATTGGATATTTGTAGCCAACTCTACTCAATGGCATCACGTGACACGTCCGCGTGGGAATGTTGGAGAATGGAAGTAATAGAATCCAATCAGATCTGGTACTGTCCAACTGGCATCTCCACTTTCCCTACGTCTACGTTTCCTTGCGAGTAGTCCCGACTCCCGACTGCCACGCGCTTTGATTGCTTTGAAGTAAGCGCCTTTACTAAATACCCCACTGCTCTTCGTCTCTTTCTTCGATCTCGTCAATGTATAATCAATTTGCATAAAGTGGCGTTGCAATCAATTAGATTTTACGTTTTTTAATTATAAAAGTAAATGTTGTTTTCAAATTTTCCCACTCCAAAAAGGCCTCTGTTGTACCAACTCCACAACATATAACAACTGTACACTAAACTTCCTATTAAATTTAATGATTTATTCAATCTCTATGAATTATGGAAATTATTTGAAAAGTTTTTTTTATATAGTTGGAAAATGTTATGAAGTTGGTACAACATTGAGCTTTTGTAGTGGCGAAAGTTTGAATACAACAGTTTTTGTTTAATAAAAGATATTGCATAGTCGCTTTATGCAAATTGATTAGGTACTGTACATTGACCAAATCGAATAAAGAGATGAAAAGCACCGAGTATTTAGTAAAGGAGGTTACTTGTAAGCAAAGCGCGTGGCAGTCCGAAGGAAAGTTGCAACTTGGAAAGTAGAATTGCCAGTTGGAGGTTCGATGGAGGGACTCACTGCAACATCTCACTGGATTGGATTGAAAGTGACAGATACTGACTCCAGTTGGAACTTTCCACACAGGCAGCTCAAAGAACTCACTCGTATATCTCAATGTTCAATTGGATGGAGGGACACATCTAAATTACAGCAATTCACTACAGTTGGAACGCACAGATAGAAATATACAGGCTGGCCGCCGCGGTATACCTCTCGCTGTCCCTGCTAACGATCTTTCCTCCCTCCCATCCCCACGCCGACCTTCCCTCCCTCGTCCCGGTCCCATATATAAACCCAAAGAACCATCCCTCCAAATCCATTTATCCTCCACAGCAACGAGCCACAGCGACGAGTTGTTTACCGTTACCCTTTCTTTGCATTAGTCTGCAGGCTCTGCGATCAGCATCTCAAATTGAAGCCTTCCCATAATTACACACATGGCTGCACCCCTTCCCCTCCTCTTTCTTTTATTACTAGTAGCCTCATTAACTCTTCTTCTAACTGTCTCTGCAAATTTCTACAACGATGTAGACATCACATGGGGAGATAGTCGAGCTAAAATCCTTGACAATGGCCAACAGTTACAGATGACTCTGGATCGAACTTCAGGTAATAATTGTTTGGTAAATTTTATTTTTCTTACCATCATGCTTTGTTCTTATTTTTCTTGCCACTATATAGACATCTTATTCCTTCCTTTTTGATGGCAGGTTGTGGGTTTCAATCCAAGAACGAGTATCTGTTTGCCAAGATTGATATGCAAATCAAATTGGTACCTGGGAACTCTGCAGGCACAGTCACTGCCTATTATGTATGTATTCTTCTTATTCTTACCTGCCTTACCCTATTCTGCTCTGAATGGCACAACTATATGTTGTCCTATGCCATGCTAACATGTTATTGCTGTTATGCCCCCTGCAGCTTTCGTCTCAAGGCCCCAAACACGACGAAATAGACTTTGAATTTCTGGGCAACCTCTCTGGAGATCCCTATATTATGCACACTAATGTCTTCGCTCAGGGTCTTGGCAATCGTGAGCAGCAATTCTACTTGTGGTTCGACCCAACCCTGGATTTCCACACTTACTCCGTGCTCTGGACATCAGACCAGATTATGTATGTATTCTAATAATAGGCTCATTGATTCATTCATCCATTCAATAGAATACACTTCAATCAATTTCTGAAATTAACATAAATATACATGTTTGTTATTCAGATTTTCTGTAGACGGGACTCCTGTTAGAGTGTTTAAAAACAGGGAGAAAGAGTTGAGTGGAGTGGATAACAACTATCACTATCCTAAGAGCCAAGCAATGAGGCTCTACTCCAGCCTTTGGGATGCGGAAGATTGGGCAACTAGAGGTGGACTTGTGAAAACAGACTGGACTAAAGCCCCCTTTGTTGCATCCTTCCGTAATTTCAATGCTGTTGCTTCTTCTTCTTCTAACTTGGCCACAGAGGAGGTTTTGGACAGCAACGAAGAGCAGAAGCTCCAGTGGGTGCGAAATAACTATATGATCTACGATTACTGTGCTGACACCAAGAGGTTTCCCCAGGGGCTACCCTCGGAGTGCAAATGAGCTCTAAATTCAACTAACTCCGGCTTCTGGTTGATGAATTCTCGATACCTACCCTGCGCTTCCAACTATTCTTTTCTGGTCTATGACCTCCATTCTTTCATTCTATTCAGATAGATATATTAATGTTTACAAAATCTGTGATAGTCCACTGGGCTAATTATTTTGGTCTTTGTATAATAATATCAATGCCCTTTATATTACAATTTTCGATATTTTTGTGACTTTGTAATTGAAAATGGGCTTACATCATCTCATACCTTTTGGCCGAGTTGGTATGTATCAATTCCCAAAGGTGGATACTGAATTTCTTCTCTCTTTGTGTAGTTAAAATTTGATACTCACATATGGTATGTCTTTGAAAACGGATTACCGCCAAAATTTAATTTGATACCTCAGTAATTGTCTATCCTTGAAAACTGATTACCTCAAAATTTTCATAATCCCAAATAGCAATTGTCTATCCCTGAAAACTGATTACCTCAAAATTTTCATAATCCCAAACAGCAGGGAGAAAGAAGATTAACAACAGAGAGAGAGACTTGGGTAGGTTAGATGACAATTATCATTATCCCAAGCGCCGAGCAATGAGGAGTTACTCTAGCCTTGGGAACACGGATAATTGGGAGACCAGAGGTGAAGATCAACTAGAGTAAAGCCCCTTTATTGCATCCTTCAGCAACTTCAAAGCTGCTGCGACTGTCTTCCAACTCCGCAGCAGAGGAGGTTTTGGACTCCAACCAAGAGCAGTGGCTTCGGTCAGTGCAAAAGAATGCATTATTTAAGTTTACTGTGCAGACACCAAAAGGTTCCCAAGGCTTGCCTCCTGAATGCAAATGAGCCCTCAACTTCATCGATTAATTCACCTCTTGAATTCTCCATAGCCTACCTTTTTTTCTGTTCTATGACATCCATTCTTTCATTAGTTTCCAATACATACAATGATGCATTATATATATATATATATATATATATATATATATATATTCAAAGGAAATTATATTTTTTTATTGGTTTCCAAAAGTTTCGAAATCTTGATATCAGAACTTAATAACCCTTTATTGGAACGTATTTACCTTGAGCATCCTGATTCCAAACCAACTGATTAACTCTTGGATGACGACATATATGACAGATCGTAAGTTGATTCAGGAATTCCTTCCATATTGGAGCCTTTGCATCTCTAAATCCCAAAAATTCAGCACTTAGCCACCTTTGCTCGAAAAGGTTAGTATTCCGTTTGTCTGCATTTGATTAAGTGTTTGAATCCCTTTGAATCTAAGTTGTAAGATCATATGTCTTGAGGCATAATGTGAGCTTTGTCACTTCCTATCCAGGAGTCTTTTTTTAACCTGGAGAATGTGACCATCTCCCACCTTCCAGGACAATGCATTTCCCATTACATTGAAGGCACAGACTGCTGCTTTCCAAAAGGTGGAGACATTTTGGATAGGTTCAATTGGATTCCTAAACCATTCCATAAGAGTTGGTGGCATAATATATTTTGTATGATGACCTCTCTCCACTGACCAATATCCGTAATAATCCTCCAGATACTCTTCGCCGCAAGGGATTTAAAAAAATGGTTGGATCTTTTATGCCCCATCCACATTGAACTGTTTGCAAGGCTAGTTCCTGCCACTTTATCCACACCATTCCATTGTCTTTTGAATTCCCAAACTAATAAAAACGAAAAATAATTTTCCTTATAGCTTCTAATACACCTCGGGGAATCCAACCAAGGGACATCCAGTAAACTGGAGTAGCCTCATTTTTTAAGCACTAGTCTACTTGCTTTTGAAAGTCACCTATAGCTCTAATTAGCTATTCTTTTCTCTCATTTTGAAATAAGCCACATCCAATCTTGTACGATGTATGAGTTAGGTTTAAGAAGAAAGGCTGAGTATTTCAATCTCATATCAAAGTCATAAGTGTTATACGGAAATATATCTTTAGAATCTGTCATCTTATCCTTTTCAATATTCGATCTCGCAATACTAGACTTTTGTTCATTAACCTGCACACTTGTAGCAGAACATAAAAGAACAAAAATACTAGACATAATCTCATTCCTTCACAAAAAATAAAATATTATCAACAAACAAATAAAGTGTGAGTGATCCAACAATCTCCTGCAATGTGAGTTCCTTTGAATCTCCCTGCCCCATCTCCTGCAATGTGAGTTCCTTTGAATCTCCCTGCCCCTTTTGCTTTTTAGGATAGAGATGCTTAACCCCTCCACCACAAGGAGAAACCATAAAGGGGCAAGCAGACAACCGTTCCCGATTCCTCTTCTTGGGTGAAAAAACACTGGAAGACAAGCCATTTATAGGAACAAAGAAAGATATTGAAGTGATATAGGCCATCGCCCATTTAATAATATGCACACCGAAGCCGACTTGACATAGAATCATCCTCAAGTACACCCAACTAACCTCATCAAAATCCTTCTTAAGATCTATCTTGATTAGAACTGATTTCGGATTTCTTATTCTAATTGTATGTAACCCTTCTTGAACGATACCCACTGAATCATTGATCTGTCTTCTAGGCAGAAAACCAAACTGCTCTTAAGATAAACCGATTGCTAGAAGAGGTTTAATTCTTTGCCCAATAATTTTGACAACGATCTTGTAAATTGTGTTAAATAATTATATAGGTCTAAAACCTCATACATGCTATATAATATTCAACAAAGGAAGCTCATTTGGGCGAGGACTTTTGTCTTAATAGCAATATAATATTCAACAAAGGGAGCTCATTTGGGCGAGGACTTTTGTCTTTTTTGAATTATAGTGTTAAATTATGAATGTTGGTTACTAATTATTAAAGTTACAAAATTTTATTATAACTTTAATTTTAGGTTTTTTTGTTGATCGGTTAATTATGCTAAAACCAAAAATTATTTGCTGTCCATATTTTCTTTTGGGGTGATTTTTCTAAATTTCTTAGTCTTACTTTATGTTTTGTAACCTTTGGTATTTTAAATTTTTGTAGTTGGTCATTTCTTCGTAAAATTTAGAACTTTGAGAGACCATTTGTTCATAACTTCTATTGTAAAATAATTGAAGCCTTTTGTTTATGAAATAAAACGTAACAAAGATTTAAATCTTATTGAAACTACTAGTAATATCATAAATATTAAAGGTTATATATAATACTTTCTAACCCATCAAATGGAAGGGACTTCACCATTGCAGTGGCACTTGTTTATTGTGTATACGAGTAGAGCTAACTTCAATTTTATAAATATTGTTATAAGTCATTTACATGTCTTTGTAGGCCAAAACATAACTAGCAATGTAACTTTAAAATAACAATAATCTCTTAAATGGGAAAGAATGATTCACAACTTGTTAGATACATTATGGTGTAAACTTAAAGGATGAAATATATAAGAATTAGATTAAGATGAAATATAGTAATTTAAGATACTCACAAGTCATAACATAGATAATAAGTTTATATTTTTTTTTTCAATTATGAGATATGTTACCACGATAAATAGTAATAATGTATTTTATATAATAGAAGCAAAACAAAGTAAAGTTTTTTGAAACCATGGGTAAATTACCAACAATAACCTATTGGGTTTTCAGTTTATTTGTAAAATCATTAATAGTTAATAGTTATTAGTTGTTTAGCATTATGTTAGCATTGACTTAACCAAGATACATAAGTACTTCTCATGGCTATATTACTCTTAGTTAATTTGCACATATCCATCTTAACTCTTGCTCTAACAATGTTGAGAGGGATCAAATCGCTTGGTAGACTTGGAATTAAGATGGATTTTTTCAATAAGTTACACACTTGATATAGATTGTTTCTGATTAATAAAAATAATATATCTAGAAAAACTATGGATTTATAAAATTTGTATATACTCTGATATCATTTTATTTTATGTATGTAATTTCTACTTTAAAATATTTATAGGAGGCAAGTACTTTGAAATATTTATAGGAAGCAAATATAAGCATCTTTGCTCTTAATTTCATTTATGTAAATCTAATTTATTCCAAAATCATTTTTTTGAATTGATTATACATGACCACATCGAATAAATTGATTAAGAGCATCGTGTAATTGGTAAAAACACTTTACTTTCGTGTAAAGTGCATGGTAGTAGGAAGGAAACGTAGGTGCAGTTTGTTTGTTTGCAGAAGTTGCAAGGAAAGTGGAATTCTTACTTGGATGTTGGGTGGAGGGACACACTCGGACATCCGAATGGATTGGAAGTGACATCAATTGAGTACAGTTGGAATGCACATATACAAATATACAATCTTTGTTTTCCACACATATAGAGTTGGAGTTGGAGTACAGAAATTGTGTATAACATAACAAGACACAAATTTATCATAGATTTCAATCTCAAAGTCAGAATTAGCATGACAATCAAACCTACAACGCCCCATGTTTGGTGGTGTATGCACAGAGACATGATGACACTAGTATAAATTGGCAAATAAATGACTACGTGAGTAAAAACGTTAGTCATGGTAGTGTTTTTAAGTTAAATATGACTAAATTTGAGCAACACAACTAAAAATGACTAATTTAGTCATTAGATAGAAAATACAACTAACACAATTAAAAATGACTAAACAAAGGGTTATTTTATTGATTTATTTGGAATAAACTATATAAAGAGAGAAAATAAATAAAAAGAGGAAAAAATAGAGAAAAGAAAATGAGAGGCAAAAGAAAATAAATGAAAATGGGCATATTTTAGGGCTTTTTTCCATTTTTGTTTGGGAGAGACTCATATCACTGGTAGAATTTGGACTGGTGCACCTACAATGAATGGTAGGGTTTTAAAGTCTTTTTTAATGGAAATCAATATTGAATCTATGAATTTAATCCACTTTAAGAGTGAATCCACATAGTCTTAATCCTCGAATCAAGTTGCTTTGTGTGAATTGCAGATTAGGATGGAGTTGGAAACATGGCTCAATTTCTTGAGTTTGGTTGCATTATCCATGTGACCTCTGTTATCTATTAATAATGAAGCATTTAAGGTCATTAATTCCATGAATTATTACAACATGACTTATTCTACTAAGACAACCACTCTTCCAGACCTTGGCTCCTGTCACAAAACTTCGTGGTAAGAGGGATAACATAATTTTCTCATGGTTAATTGAAGGAATTTACTCTAGATTGCATGGGGAATAATGTTTAGATCTACCCTTTTCACATGTGTATATTGCAAGATATTGACAGTTAAATACAAAAGAGTTGGATCGATTTTAAGGCCATCATCAAAGTCCCTTGGTAAGCCTATATTTAGTTGTATCTTGGTGAGTGGTAAATTGTAACTCTAGTTTCACTCTGTTTATTTAAAAAGGAATAATACTAACCCCTGGCCTTGACTTTGTTTATGACCAACAGAGGTATCCTTCTTGGGTAACTTATTGTGCAACTATTTTTGGGGTGCACGATCTCACCCACTAATGATAATCTCTTTTGGAGCTTGGCCTCTGTGCTTTCAAACAAAGAGGACACAACAAGAAAACATGCAATGAACATATAAAATGACTCATAAAATCATGCACCAATTTTTTTTTTATTTTAGTTCACGAATCATACACCCTTCCTGAAAAAAAATTGGGCACAATCTAGACTGTTTATGATTGCACCACATTTAATGCCGGAATTAGCGCTAGTATTATCACTGAAATTAGAGACCGATTTAGCGCCATAAAAATACTTCTAGTAATAACAGCATAAATAGCACCAGGATTACCACCATAACTAGGTTAATTATCAGGAATAGCACCGAAATTATGCCATGAGTAGCACTATAAATAGTGTCAGGATTAGCGCCAGGTGTTGCTTCTGGCTTTTTCTGACATGCCTTCCAATTTTTCTTCTAGTTTGGAGTTTGGTTTAGATTCGAGTTTCATGTTCAGTTTTGCTTTTGATATAGATTCCAATTTTGCTTCCAGTTTTACGTCTAGTTTTGATTCCTGTTGTGTTTCTAGTTTTGCTTCCTATTTTTCTTCCATTTTTTATTCTGGTGTGGCTTTCAATTTAGCTTCCCTTGTTGCTTCCAAAAATCCTTCTTGTTTTGATTACAATTATTAATTTTATACATTTTATTTCAATTTAATTAGTTAAATATATCATGTCTCTTAAATAACTTATATGATTATACAGTAAGTCATATAAATGCTTTTGAAATATTTTATAGGATAACATTTATAAAGAATTTTTACGGAAACAAACATCCATACAAATTAACATCTTTATACTTATTAAATCTCCATCAAAATAGAATCTACAACATCCAGTATATATAAAAACAAGATAATTATTATAACACCATCATCATCTATAATTAAAATAAGTGATTCAAATATCTATAATTTAAGTGAATTTGACAACATCCATCATGAGCAATAAATCAAAGCCATCATACATCCAAAAATCATGAATCACTTTCAATATATAAAAATTGACGAGTCAATACTGATAAGATCATCATCATATATAACTAAAACAAGTAAAAGTCAAATATGCCAGTAGATCAATAACATGTGAAAATGATACATGTCCAACATTTGACATAAGTCAAAATAATACATCATGTACAAATGATATAAATAAAAATGATAAATTATGTAAGACAAAATGATACAAGTCAATATGATACGTCATGTCCAAATTATATAAGTCTAAATGATACAACTCAATAATATGGTCCTAGAGGCTGTGGAAATGATACATATGATAGTAACCATAAAAAAGGGCATTATAACAATATATAAAAAATGATCCATGATGCAGTCTATATGATCATGAATGTCACCGGATGTTACAGGCAACTGTCTCATCATCATCATCACCATTGTGATCATGATCATGATCATCGTCATCAACTGCCATCTCAACATTAGACCCGATGTGATCTGGAACTATTTGATGAAGATCATCTATATTTTCTCTTCCGCAAAAACAAACATTTAGAAAGAAAAGTTATTATTTATTTCATGCAATAATTAATTTCTCTATTATACATCTAATATTACAACATATGGAATGAAATGATAATCATATTACATCATATCAAAGTGCACAAACAATAATAAAATTTCAAATAAGTTACAACAAAGATGTTTCAAATTTCAAATTTCCACAAGTTTCCCCAAAGAAAGATACTAAAAACTTATTATTTTATTCCCTAAAATGCCAACAAAATTGTATAAATAGAGTAACGCCTCACTTTATTTCACCCATCCCATTCTTGCAAAAAGTTAGCTGAGCTTATGTGCAAGTGCCCATCTATTTCTGTGGTTATCTTTGTATCTTGATCTAATTTTCTTTATTAATGTTTACTTTATTTATTTATGTTTAATGTTTACTTTATTTATGTTAATTTCATTTATGTTCATACTTCTATGCCATAGATTTAATTTGTGATTTCTCTAACTTGAACATTATATATATCTTATTATCAAAAGATAGTAGTAATTACTTAAATTAGCTACCCTCCTACATTCCAAAAAAAAAACACCTAAGCACAGTAATAAACTTAACTTACATTTACATTTAACTTGTGGTTTTCCAAAACTATATATCATTTAAATCTAGTTCTTAGAAGAAAATAACAATTATCCAAGAAATCCTCCATCAATGTAACCTACATTCCCTACAAGATGAAATTAAGTTGAAGCACAATGATGAGTTTCAATTTAAATTGTTGTCACCCTAACTTATCAAAACTCGCTAGCCCTGATCAATATAATCTACAACCCATAAGGCGAACTCTTACACCTAAGCACGATTGTAAACTTTGATATAGCTCAATCACCCTAAACTAAACTAATTGTTAATTAGATATCATTTTTGAAAAATTATCATAGTTATAATTTTGAATTTTTGAAAAAATTATCCAGAGATACCCCAAGGATGGTTGTAATCATAGCAAGGTTGTAACTCAAAGATAGTAAAGTCCGGACTCCAGCATTGAAGCCCGCGATGAATTTCATAAGTTACACACCCTACAGATTGAGGTGTAGCGAGAGGGTGCTCATGGCTCCTTCTGTCATATTAATTACCCTAGCTCAGGGGAATCTTCTCAATCGGGGATTATCTAATGGTTGGGTGGGAAAAGTGTCATGGTAATCTAGTTCACTTTTCATCCAATATAAGTGTTGTGATTTTGTAATGCATTGTGAATTATGTTATTCAATGAATGATGTGCTTTATATCCAATACATCACTATCCTCGTACAATCTCATGTCAGTTGATTAATTGTATCAGTCATCGTTGCATTATCTAGTGCAAGTAGAACAATAAGATATTCCCATTAAAGCATGCAGACTGACAAAGAACAATATATTGAAATAGAATCTGAGAACCCATTTGGTGCAGGCAGGTTGTTTCAGCAAACCAACATGATTATGATGACTCGTGTAATTAAGGTAAGGCAAAGAGAAGATAAATTAGTTGAGTAACCTCGGGTTTTTTGCCCCATGGTACAAAGGAGAATAAGATCTGTCAAAGTGAAAATGCAACCCTCTTTCTTGGGATGAAGTGGCGGTAAACTAAATAGAGTTATCCAAAGAATTAGGCCAAATAATTGGCTAAGCGAATCGAATTGACGAATTCGCGTAACAAATGACATGATATGGTCGAATTTGGAAACTATTTAAGCCAATCATTAGACACAGCGAAGCTCAAATATTTCACTAAATTTGAGATAAGGATGATGAATTTGAACTAGAGTTTAAATGGGTACTTGGAAGCACCACAACAAGTGAAGCAACCTTCAAGTTCTCTTCACGCCTTGAATTAATAGAAACGAAATTGAAACATGTGCTCGATGGAGGAACTAGGGTTGCTACAGGAAAGCGAGAGACCAACCATTAAGTGCCAAGGTCGAAGACCTATCATTAAGCATCATTTTGAATTTGAAACAAGAATCAAGAATTTGAACCAATGAAATGAACCTGAGTTTAAATGGGTACCTGGAAGAAGTGAAGCAGTTTAACCCCTATCTGGTGCGATGCTCCTTGCTGGTGGTCTGAAACACTTTACATGGAATGCACCAGTGGGAAGAAGAATTGGATGCAACTAGCAGCTGGATGCGGGAAGAGTTGGTGACAACCAGCTGTAGGGTTGGGGGAGGAGGAGAAAGACAATGACCCATTTTGCTGTCGTACTGGGTTGATGTTGCCCGATTGAACATGCATTAACTCCTCGTCCCTGCTCGATTTGGCGATGGGTACCTGGTAGCATATTTTAAATGGGTACCTAGAAGCATTACAACAACTGAACCCTTGTTTAGTGCCATGCTCCTTGCTAGCGGTGCGAAACACTTTACACATAGAGCATTAGCTGGCAACGGAATTGGGTGCAACCAGCGGCAAGGATGCAGGAGGAGGAGGTGGCAACTAGCTACAAAGATGGGGGAGGAGGAGAAAAAAGATGACCCATTTCTCTCTCGGACTGGGTTGAAGGAGCTCGATTGAACATGCATTAACTCCTTGTCTTTGCTAGAGTTAGCAATGGGACAACACAATCCGCGGGTGGCATCATGTGGATCCAACGACAACGTCAATTTAATGGGACGTCGATTTAATGTTGTCAGAGTCGAAAAACGTTGCCAAGACTGGTTTCTAGAAGTAGGTTACCAACGTTGGAAGAATAGAGACGTCGTTGTCAAATAATCGTCGTGAGCGGAGGTCCATGCTGCGGAACATCATTGCATGGTGCATTCCATTGGGGAATTAGCTTACTTCTATAGGGTTATGGTTATAAAATTAATTGATGTTGAAGAAGAACAAGGCGTCAAGCCTTTCCCATCGAAAATGCAATGAATTAATTTAATTGAAAATTAAATTTATACTTTCTCATTGATATCTATGAAAGGATCGATGAGGATTTGAATTGAGTTATTACTATCAATTTCCCCAAGAAGGTGCAATAATACGCCAATAGGTTGTTGTTAGAGAGGAAGAAAAGCTGGCAAAAAAAAGAAACTAAAAACGAGTTTGTACAGTGGCATTGTACCTTGAGAAAAGCGATTACCGATTTTGCATGGAAGGGAAATGAAGGGCCAATTGTAAGAAGGTGTATCATGATAGAATAAATATCTACATGAATATTAACATCACAAATAAACAACCAGTTTCCGATGGATTACTCACTTTGGAGGTAAGCAAGCTCTCAACCTCAACAAATTGGTAGACTGGTAATTAAGCTCAACGTTTGTGTTATATAATTGTCTCGTTTATGGTTCATCATTATTTCACCCTACTTTACAATTGTCTCTTGTTTCCTTGGTTCATCACTATTTCACCTTATAGCTTTTCGTTTACTTGAAAACAAGTCATCTAGATCTATTTATGGGTTATTGCACCAAAAAGTTATCTAGATCCATAGGATTTTGATAAGAGTGGAAATCTAACCCCTTATTAAAGCCTAACGAGTCATTTCAAGTGACATGGTTTTCCTTAAATAAATATTCCCTAAAACATTCTACTATCAAATTTGAGGTTAAATGAAATAACCTTGTTTTTCTTAAATATGAAGTGATTTCAACTTACATGGTTTCCCTTGACTAACTCTACCCTTAAAAACTACACTACAAAAATGAGACTGATTTATGTTAATAAGAGCCACAAGGTTGCAATGTCCCTGCTACATGATAAATTGGGATTTGTAAATAGATACATTAGAGGAAATTTGGGGTCTAAAATGGGCCTTATAAGAAAACGTGCCAAAACAACTTTTTGTGAGTTGGAATTCAAGAACCAATAGAATTTCAATAAAATAAGTCAACCATAATGGTTGAATTGGCATATTTGTCATTAAAAAAAAACTACTTTTTTTGTTCGTATTTTCGACATATCTCATTGTGTTTTTACTCAAATTTCGATCGGGAGAGCTCGTTGGATGCGGAATTTGATTCTGCATCCAACAAGTACCCACACTGCATACTTTTGACGGATCCCGCTACCCCAAAAACAAGAAATACTTGAAAAAACGTGATGATGATGTCATCATCACGTTTTTTCAAGTATTTCTTGTTTTTGGGGTAGCGGGGTCCGTCAAAAGTATGC
>LPNX010350847.1:158565-185968 GCA_001517045.1 Pseudotsuga menziesii
GTATTTCAACTATTATTTTATTATTTTAACAATTATTTTATTATTTTCCTTAGGAGGCCCATTTTAGACCCCAAAATTCCTCTAATGCATTGATCTTGAAGGGATCAAAGCTAGAATTGCTGCTCAATCCACCATAAATTCATACATGAAGAGACCATGTCCCTCACAGAATTAAGCACAATAAAATAATATCTAAAGTAGCGGAAATCATGCTCTGCCATTAGATCAACATTAATTATAACCAAATACATTTTTTCCTGATTACTTGTATGCTTTCTGAAATTGAACATTTTAAAGGAAATGGCATATCTCACATGCGTTGTTTCTTTTTTAAGAAAATATTATTTTTGTTCATTTTTGCATATGTCGATGGAAACCATCCATTTGGGAGTTTTGTACCCTAAACCTATATAGTTTCTTGAAAATAAGATGTATAAAACAATGAATTAACATCAAATAACAATAGTGCAAAGATGCATTTTAACCAACCATATACAACCACTTCACTTGTGTTAGGTGTGTCAAGTTTCAAGATTTTGAACAGACATGATATTGAGATATTGTTTTCCTCATCCTCATCTGAAATGTAGATCTCAAATCAAATTTTATGTAGATTAGTAGTAGGTAAAAACCATGCCGGTTTAGATACATGAGGGTGAGATCACAACTTTCATGACGAAGTTCAAAACGTTAAGGATTGTGTTATAGTGCTCCAAAAATGTAATGTAATGTACGGATTAAGGATCCATCATCGAAATGCCCACCCAAAGGTTTTATATTGTAATGTGTGTTATGGTGCAACCATGGTAAATACCAATTCTAGTACTTGCTCAACATTCTAAATCTAATCAATTCGTGAGTGTGGGAGTGTGCATAAGTCTATAACACAAGTTATTAATCCCTAAATGTTGGTCACATTATCCCTATAGTGTGGCACATTACCCCCTATATGGTGGTGTATTACATATTATTGATGTAGGCTTGGGTCTATCAGTGGGTCTATTAGTTGTTATTATACACCTATGTCTCCTATATATAGGAAGGAGATACTTTCATGTTAGTAAGCATTGTATATTGTTTTGTCTTGGGTACACAGTACATTGTGTAAGGAGGTTCCTCCCTCAAAGAGGATTGATATTCATCTATTTTCTTCATTATTAAGGCGTGGATTAATTTCTTCTTCTCTATTTCTGCTATTTTTGTGCTATTTATGGCACTTGGTTGCATAACACAAGTGCACATGGATATAGAGTAACCACATCCTAACACACTAAGATAAAAGAAACATGCACAAAAACCTCCATTCACGGATAACTTTTAATTTACAAGTGACCTTCGCAAAAGCCTTTGTGACCATTAGTAGAGGATTTTATAAAGGTAATTTCAATAATTTTGGTCAATCTTGTATGCATTTTTTTTTTGTATCCATACAACTAATTGAAAACAATAGTCATTGTCATAGAATGGGACTAATAACAAAGAAAAAATGAGGAATTAAAAAAATATGAAAAATAAAGAGTTGTCTTTAGTAGCCATTGACCAAAGATGAAGTAAAACTCAAAATTGAAAGTGTGACCTCTAAACCATTCCTATGATTACACTTCAACATCAATATTTCTATTTTACTCATAAACTACAACTTAAAAAAATGATAAAAGTATAATCATAATGAAGAACATGAACAAAATTAAATCATTCATTGAGAGTAACAAGGTGTTTTACAACCCAATATGGGGGAGACTTCCTTTACCCGGTTGTGGAACCATGTTTCTATAGTGTTTTGATAAGTTTCTATCTTTAGATAGCTTGCCTTTAACATTAAGTGCAAAAAATCCAATCTAATGCTTTCTCTTCATGGCTTCTTATACATCTTCAAGGAGGATGTTGTGCACAAGGCCAACCTTATGTTGACTCTCTCACTTCTTTTCAACTATGATCAACCATGATTTGGATTTGGATGTCATGAGCATATATAGATAGAAGTGTGGTGACATAATATGGTAAATAAATAATTTGATAAAATGCATGTGATAAATAAATAAATAAATAATGTTATATTTTATTACTTTCACCTAAAACTAAAAAAAATAAGATAGATAAAAATGCATAAATAATATATATGAATTTCAATTTTTTTTCTTTATTCAAATTTTAGAAGATTGAAAATAAATTTATGAAATAGAGCTTTATACATGTGATGAAAACCTTTTACAAGGTTGATAAACATTTAATTAGTTATAGTTATAAAACTATTAAATGGAATGATAAAAATATTTAGATTAATTATTTAAAAAGGGGAGATAATTTTTTTTTGTAATTTCTTTAACCCATTGTGCCATTGTGATAAGTTAAAAACAAAATTTAATTAATAATTGTATTATTTATGTTATCATATATATATGATATTTTTAAGTATTTAGAATCTTTAAAATTTAAAAGAAAAAGGAAAATTAATGATTATTGTAAAATAAAATGAGAAAGTTTTAATATGAATACAAATTTAATGTAAAAACTAAATAGATATAAAAAAGCAAAAAAATAAAAATACTATTATGGAACAAAATTGTAATATAAAATTTTGAAACTAAATTTATGGAAAGAAAAGAGAAATATGTGAGAAAAGAAAACAATATTAATGTAAATTACAAACTATATATTTTGAATATTATATTGTTTGGATACATTAATCTATATGCCACTTAAAGCAAAGGAGCCAACTTCCATCTTAAGAAAGACAATGGTAATGGAAAAACCACATTGTACAAAAGATGAATGAACACTAATGATAGATGAAGAATTAAGATAACATAGTGGCAAACATTTTTATATGAGCATTACATAATAGATTAGATATCCTCATTTTTCAATGCTCAAAATTGGATTTTGTGCGTTTGGCCTCTACCCACAAAGAATGCAAAATTGACATTAGGTTTTTCTAATGAGAAAGAACATAAAGAGGGTCACTAAATTTCAAAGTTTAATGGAATTCAAGATTTCATGCAAGTTTAGCTATGGAATGAGATAAAATTGGGGAATGTTGTGGTGTGTAGGGTTTTAACCCTTTCTTTTGTATCCTTCAAGTTTGTTTCATTTTTTCCATTTTTTATCTTTTGTTTTATCCATTAAAGTCTGTAAACATTCAAGCTTGAGTTGAGGTAGTGGCCCCATATTTCACCCTATATTGTATGACTATCGTTCAAAAAATGGAATTAAATTGAATTAATAGTAAGGCCATCCTCTACACCCAAATTGTTGGCTTAAGTCGAGGTTGCAAAGAACCCATCATCCACGCCCGAACTTTTGGCTTAAGTCAAGTTCATAGAGAGCTCATTCTACTAACTTCCAAAGTCTTTTTTAATCCTTATAAACTTGTACTCTTCACCACATCCCCACACTTCTTATGTTCGTATTTTTAGGGTGGAGGGTGGAGGCATACCCACTTTTTTTTTACATTCCATCCTCCATACCAAATTATTTCTCCTTCATCCACCCCTGGACCCAATTATTCCCCTTTAGCCACACCCTTATTTTATTGGCTTCCACACTCCACTTTCCTTCAAGATAAAGGGTGAAGGCATCCTTTGTATTCCCATCTATGCATTTCATTTGTCTTATGCTCTATTCACATGTGTTTGTAGTTTGTATTCCCATCCATCAATTGCCTTTGTCTCATGCTCTATTGACCTCCCTTCGTAGTTTTCCTTGCTAGACCACATCTACTGAATTAGGGAAAGGGGTGGGGGTATCTTCCACCTCCCCTTCAATGGACGCTCCTCCACCCCCATGCTTTTATACATTTGGTTATCTCCTTCCCCTTTGTGTTTCACTTTCCACTTGGGTTGGAGGGTGGAGGTAATCAACCTCCATCTTTCAATCACTTACCTAGATGCCATTTTTCCTCCACCCCATGCTTCTATTCTCCATTACCTTTGTTTTACTCACATTCAACTCTCCTTGCTCCTATTCATTTCTTATATTTCTTTCACTAATGTAGAGGATAAATGTATTCGATAATCTCATTGCAATTGTTTTCCTCCATGCCACATCCAATGCTTTTAATATCTCGACTTCAAAATACAAGTGGTTGTCGATGGCTAAGTTACAAGTGACAACCATTCAATGACATGGTAAAACAATGGAAAGGATGGAAATTGTGTCTAAGGTATTTGTGGGAACAGGGTCAAAGATAGATGGAAGGTAGGTGGTGACCAAGGTGTGAGTTGGCACATGAGTACAACATGTGGGCCCAAAATTAAGTGAAGGACTTAGATGAAGATGTGCGTTGAAGAAAACTCCAATTTAAAATGCCATATAAATCCAAGTCTCATAGGTTGATTTATTTTGCAATTAAGGATAAAGGACAGGTTGATATCTTATGCAAATAAGGGCAGGCATATTTAGGCTATTTTAGAAGCTCACCAGTATATTGTGATTGGCCATATAGTTGCAAACACAGTTCCCTATACAATTTTAGTGAATGATCCTTCCTCTCAATAATCAAATTTCTGAAAACAGGGGTATCAAGAAATATAAATGAATTGTATTCCAGAGTAAAATGACATATGAAGTACTTGAGAAAACTCCATTTTATCTTGCCAAATAGTTAGTCTTTAATTGTGGCAATGCAGCAATTGCAGCAATGGACTAAGGAGATAATGGGGAAAATGATAGCTTGGTTAACTATAAGGAAAACATTACACACGACTCTTCTATATAAATGCACCATAAAGAGATGCTAAGAAATTTGGAATAGAAAAACACACTAGCTGCTCATGCGTTGAAGTAAAAAAACCTCCTTGGGTTAATATAAGATATGCTTGCAACTACATCTTGGGCAGCCTCATATTACAACTCCTGTGTCTAGAGATTTACAAATCACCAATAATGGTCCAGCGAGACTCGCCAACCTCTAAAGGCTAACTCTGTCATAGGAATAGTTCCAGACAAGCTCGAGGTGTGAATTACTAGACAAGCCATACCATCAGATAAGAGTGAATTATAGCCCAATCTCAAGTCCTTCCAAGCAGCAGTGTTTGCAGGATTACATATATATTGCATTTCGTGCATGAATAGATATTAACTATGCATCTTCTCCAAAAGTGTCTCTAAAAGGAACCATTATATTTTGTACCACAAAATGAATTTCATGTGGTTATTTTATTGTTACCGACCATTGTGATGAACATCACACTCGAGAAAATATGGTTACCTGAAATAGAGTCTCAGGCTTGTCCTTAACAAGGTAATACTCTTGTTTCAGTTGCTCCAGACATTGGAGGCATCTACCAAAAAAAGGAAAATATAGGACTACTATTAAGTTAAAGCTATCAAAATCCTCTACAAACAAAATAGACTAAATATAAAATTACTTTCAATATCTAAGATGAAGTGGGATTACCCACCATTATCTGAATTTATTTCATACCAACACTAATATAAATCAAGCTGAGGACTATAAGAAAATCTACAATATTAATTTTTAGAAAGGCTTCAACCCCTACAAGCTAGGAAAATGCCTTGTATTAGGAAAGCAATGCAATTACCCTTCTCTGTTTCTCTGTTCACAAAATGTACGGAATGATACACATTCATTTTTCACTCAGTGCGCTCCTATGTTCTTTATTTAAAACAAGGCAAGTAAGTTCATTTATCATCTTGACCAATAAACATTATTGGACAGAAAAGCCATGGTTAGTTATAATTTGCAAAAGAAACCACAATAAGAAGATTAAAAATAGCTAGTGACAAGAGCCAAGCTAAAATTATTATCCAGATACATCTTGTTTTCTTCACTTAGATAACTTGCGCTCCAAATTAGGAAATTAAGGCCTTTGGAAAAAAATTTGAAAGCAGAATCTGCAAGCTACAGTGTACCCTGATAACCGGTACCATCGAAATTCAATCAAAGCAAAAAAATACTTCTAAAAAACAATGAAATAAAAAAAAATGAGTAAATGCTCTCGGTCTCTAGCAACAGAGCTTCAGATCTGAACATAATTAACAAAACTTTAAAAGAACTGGTGTTCAACAAAAGATGGTTAGCTCAGATCTAATTTGTAGGGTATCATGCCTACAAAGTACAAACTTCAAGCAAGTAATGTACAAATAGAAATGGCAACAAACCCTTGAGTGGCAGTAAAATTTACCTATTTCCAGCATTACAAAAAATTTCCCTTCTCAATAAGAAAAAAATTAAACAAAAACCATTGTAAGACAAAACACACATCCAGTTTGTTACAACCACGGCAAGGCTCCTCGTGGAAACAATAATAAAGAAGGAAGAATGGATAAACCGTTAAACTGATCTCCAAGGTGATTGAGGCATTCTTCAATTTCCCTAATGTACACAACAACCCCTTTCAAACAGCTCTGCTAGATCCTTTCAAGGAAGGTGATTTACGAAGTGCCCTAGATCAACAGGACTGCTATGAGGACAATAATAAATAGAGACCATGATAATAGAAGCTAGCCTCCCAAGCAATAATGGGAACAAAGTGTATATACCAAAGAGTCTGCAATTTCAGTTTAATTCACCATAAGTTGTCCAGGACACAGGAAATTGGAGAAGCTCATGTCAAATCTCCAGGGTGTAAGCGGTGGTGTTGTCATTCTCAACTATTATCAAAGAAATGCCATTTACTAATGCAGAAAAACAACTTTCAGTTTCCTTATAAGATTTTCATTTTAACAGCTTTCAGTTTTGCTGTAATATTTTCGTTTGAAAAAGGCAAGAGGTTCGCTTGTAAGATTTTCGCAAAAAAACAGCTTTCAGTTTCGTTATAAGATTTTTGTTTGAACCGCTTTCAGTTTCGTTGTAAGATTTTTGTTTGACAAAGGTAAGCGGTTCTCTTGTAAGATTTCCATTGAAAAAGGTAAATAGGTTCACTTTAATAGTCCAACCCTATAAACAGCTTTTGGTTTTGCCCATTAGCAAAACATAGATGCATTCAGTTTTTTCTTGTTTACTTGAAACATGGGTAAGAGGCTCACTTAAGTCATTCGTGAACATTTGACTAATTCAAAGCCTACCACATATACCAAATTACCTGCGCACACTTACCTAGTTATCGAATGAGGTACACCAAATACTCAAGTGAGACACGTTTACTGAAGAACCCAGTCGCAAATGTAAGAAAACATTACTAATACACTCACAAAGGTAAGAAAACGTATTTTCTTATAAGACAACTCCTTATTGCAAGTCAAATAGGCTTAATATAAGAAATTTCTCCCAACTCAGGAGGCTCTTCCATCCCGTTTTCTTAATCTGGAAGCTAATATAATCTAAATTTCCCCCAACTCAACTTGTTGAACAACTGAAGCTAGAATGAGGAACAAATGGATGCACTATCAAAGAAACACTATGCTAATAGGAAATGATGGGTACAAAGATGAGAAGCAACCTCAATACTGCAAGGAAAACAGAGGAGTTGCAAAAACAAAACAAATGTTGACAAGCCAAAAGAATTGCCAATTTATTGTAAAAACAACCTTTGCATCAAAAATACCACAGGAATGAACGCCTTAGCTTAGTTTTCCCATTCCTGGGCCCTTTATTCTTCTGTTTTTTCTTTTACAAAATCTGCTCTATACATATATAAAGCTTGAACATTTATGTATACATATCTATATATACCATTATTGTTAGTGGGTCAATGTAATATGCAGTGAAGACTGCTACAATAGATCATGATTGTGGCTTCATTTATGGACAAAATGATGAAGGAAACATGGCAGTTGATGCACATGAATAGGATGAATAAAAACCTACAAATTAACGACACTTGATTTCTAATTTATATTGCTTACTAATGAAGCTATCACTCTCTGGAGTATGTAAGATTACGAGAGAAGAGAAACCAAAGATACAAATTCTGTAGCCATCCATCCTTTTGACCTTGTGTTGATAACAAAGTGCTCTGGATTTTTTTTAAGCAACTCAAGAAGCCCAATCCAGGACCTTCTTTTACTTTCAGCAGTAGTCCAGTCATCTGATGTCAAAAACTTCCTTATCCTATTTTGATGCTAAATGCCACTATAAAGCTCAAGAAGTTGCAAAACTAATGAAAAAATATTATTGAGCTTTAATTTTAAATACCTGAATTTGTTCAATGTTGCTATACATAATATTATTGCTATGCATTATCACTGATAATCCAAAACTAGCAAAATAAATCGGCCTGCATAATCAAATCACATGCTACACAAAAAAATCTTAGCTTAAGATTAATGATACTCCCAACTAAGGTTGCCTTATTTCATCCACCTACAATGTCCACACACAAGCTTTTAATTAATAGCATTGAATGTTTGATATTAGCAAAATAATTTTATGGCCAAAGAAGTCTGGTTACTGATATCATGATACTAAAGATAAAATCGAATGCTTTTGTTGTTGCGTGTATTAATAAATACCAAAAACAGTCACACCAGATAGTTAAGAAAATGGTCATCGTGGGATTAGAAGAGTTACTATTACAGTAACACAAACAAGGTTATCATTATTAGCAGCATTTGGGAAAGATATACAACTAAATGTTGTTGTTTCTTCCATCATACTAGATTGATTCATAGGTAATAGGCAAGTAGAGAAAACTGAAAAAGAATTTACTATTGTGCCTTTCATAAAGCAACAAGTCTAAAAATTCATAAAGAAGCAAGTCTAAAAATCTAGCCATTCTTCATGGAGAGCAAGTCTAAAAATTCATTTTTTGGCCAATATTAATTCATTATACCTTGTAAACTGCATTTACACGTAGACAAAATTGGAGTCACGAGAAACTATGCTTGATAGTGGCATGATATTCAAGCAGTCTTTAACCACTGTATCATCTCAACCTCATAGGGTTTTCCCTGGGATTGCTTCCTCCAAAAGATATGTGGATTCATATTATTGAAACATCTGAGTTTCAGCAACATTCCTACTATTTTAAGTTGTTTACTAGTCAGTTTAAGCACATATCGAATTGGTTCCAAACAACATTGATGCCATTTCAGAGTTTGAGCATTCAACTTGGTCATTATAAGAATTGTTTTTAACCCTTTATAATGTTGCTTTCCATTGTTTGGGTGCATGTGTATCTCATTCCCTCTACAGTTTCATCTCCAATACACTTCCATTTTTAACAAGCTAGAGGGTGTCCTTGCCTCACATAAAAATAAAATAAAATAATACAAAACAACAGGCTTCATCCAACACTTCTATGTGGGAGAAAGAAGGTTCACCTCAGAATGAAGTTATGACATTGGCATCCATTCACCTGGTCCACAAAGATCAGAGAGCATAGTTGCTACAACTGAAACAACATATTTTTCTTCTTTTCGTATCTGCTGAGAATTATCAGTTTCATGATCCATCCTCCTCCATGTATCCCTTTTTGGATCTGAATAGATTAAACAATGATATTAGATAGTTTCTAATTCACGTTTCATGTCTTTAGGACACCATTAATTAACAACCTCAAAGAAAAAGTAAGGAGCCACATGCCAACTACAACCTTTGCATTTAAAGCAAAAGTGATAATGAGCTTGCTCAATTGGAACTACAACTATAATCACAGGATATCTAAATACAACAACAATATATATTTGAAAACTTTACTACATAAAAATATCTAGACCACATAAAAAAACATTAAAAAACTCAAACCACATAAAAACACATTAATGAATCTAGTTACTTCATATAGTATGCATAATTCTTTTCAGGATAGAGTTAGAGTTTACAACCAGTCAATCAAACAATTCTCCAATATGAAACAAATTAACGCAAAAAATTTACAAGAAAAATAGGGATTTTGCATTCCATGATATGTCCATCATTTAGACATCAAATTAGACAGTACAAGCTCATGTGAAAACCAAATACTGAAATGAAATAAACAGACAACAAGCAAAAGTATCGAGATTTTTTCAATTTCTGTAAGAGAAGCCCTTTACCATCAAAGCAAACTCATAAAGCCCAAAACACCTCTTAAAAAGCATTAATAAGAAACATTTGTTAAAATTAAAATACTCTTAATGGATATTCCTTCTACTATTTTCCTAACCCTAATGCCTGAATATTGGGGGTACTGAAGTAAAATGATCAAATCAAATCAATAGAACATGCTGTGTTTGGATTAAAGAAGGAAAAGATCAAACCCTTTAACCAATGACCTGAAAAGCATGCATTATAGTGCTAGTAAAATGAACAACATGGATTTTAAAGACATTTTGGAAAGGAAGATTGCAGAGCACCAGACCATGATTTGTTGCAAGAAATCCAGCAATTTATTGATATTCGATGATTCAAAACACTAGTGTGGAGTCTGCACTGCAACAATACTATAATGGCAATGGCATCAACCCTAACCAGTAACACCACCTCTAAACTCTGAATACTGAACCTTTGTTTCATCATCAAAATATTTTTCTTTTGTGTAGTCAAGTTGTTCATATTACTAATATGAGGCTAGTCAAGTATTTGACATCACACTCTGGAAGTTTCTTGCCTCTCCATAAGGACTTGTCTTACCTGCCAAGTCTTAACTCTAACCAGTGAGTTTAGGCAAGTCTACAATTCAAACAGCCTTCAGCTCAGCCACGTTGACTTACCAAGTTTCAACAAGTGTTGCAACTTGCAACTATGATATGTTTACTACAATAAAATCAACACCCATCCTGGTACAGGACTGACTTTTCTTAAGGCATACAATAATTATACCAATGGGTTTTTTAACAGATTGTAAATAGAGAAGCAATGTGCATAATTTCAATGCACCAAGATTAACAGAAGTAAATGGAGAAGACTGGGCAGAGAGTGTGCATCCCCCAATGCACAGTAGACCATTAGTTTGACAAGCATAGAATATAGGTTTGAACACATGTATTATATAGTTTAGGCGAGTCTACAATTCAAACAGCCTTCAGCTTAACCACATTGACTTACCAATTTTCAACAAGTGTTGCAACTTGCAACTATGATATGTTTATTACAATAAAATCAACACCCATCGTGGTATAAGACTGACTTTTCTCAAGGCATACAATAGTTAGACCAATGGGTTTTTTAACAGATTGTAAATAGAGAAGCAATGTGCATAATTTCAATGAACCAAGATTGACAAAAGTAAATGGAGAAGACTAGGTAGAGAGTGTGCATTCCCCAATGCACAGTAGACCATCAGTTTGACAAGCATAGAATATAGGTTTGAACACATGTATTGTTCAACCAGACAACATCCAGGAACCTTTCCGCACCCTACTTTAACAGCTTAGGGTATGTTCACACCAGCTGAGAGTGGAGACAGACCATCTTCTTCCCAGAAAGGAAAAAATTTGCAGGTTATTTTTCATTACGTTAAGTAGAGAAAGTGGAGTGCTTCTTCCATTGCACTTTTTATTATACAATCCAAGGTAGACACCAGTTCCTCTTCATGGATTTAGGGGGGTTCAATAGCTATCTTCTGTAGATACCACAATCAGAGGTACTTGGGTCTGTTCATCAGGGAAGTGGTTAGATTCAGACGTCATTTGCTCCAGTGTCCACAACAATCACAGAGATTACCTCTTTCTTCCTGCATGTCATGACTACAGAGAATTAAATTCCCAGTAGCTAATACTAAAAAATGGTCAAGGTCCATCAGGCATTGTACCTCAATGCACTCCCCTCCAACTCATAGACAGATACCAGCTTTCTCTCTAGTACTAGCTTCCACCTAAGCTCCAGTTGCTAATCTTGCCCCTAGCAAGAACTTTGAAAGGACTCCAGGATCACTCCCGAAGGGCCCAACAGTCCTGGCCATTCTCCAAGGGGCGCATTATCAAAAAAGCTCTTCAGGTGGACTTTGTCATTCCTAGATTTGAGGATGATAGCAAGCGCCTGATAAAATCACTGGTCAGATCATTGAACCCATCTAAAAGTCCTCAACCAACACAGAACAAAATTTGTTAAGTAACTCGACACCATCTCCCAGTTGGCTATCCAGTCCTCAGACCCAAGAAAGAAAGCACTATTTCTATCCAAGCAAGCTCTGATCTTTAAGTTTACAGACCTTTGGCCTAAACCAAGATCCATGGAGAGCTGTGAATAGCAGAACATTGGCCCCCAAAACAAAAAGACAAATAACCCCATTTGCTCATCGCCATGTGTATCTTGACATTATAAGCTACCAATAAAGGCTGATGCTTTTGCACTAAAGTTGGCATTTGTTGACATAATTGCATTACAAAACAGAGGAAGCTACAGTATTTGGCTAATAATCGTAATATTGCATGCTTATACTTTAGCAGTTAAATCACTGCGCAGAGGGGGTCCCTTATCCCACAAACAAGTGGGTCTCATACACCAATTGGTGTCTCACTTGGCGGTGACCTTAAAAAATATATTATTATTATTATTATTCAAGAATTAAAAGAGTAATCTTATGACCAAGCTAAGTCACCAGACACATCCAAAACCCCCCTCGTGTCCCATAGGATCATGTCATACATGAACACGACGTCAACACATGTCTAACACATGTTTTTTCGTGTCCTGGAATCGACACACAAAAAAACACATGTTGACATAATGTCATGAACTGTCAACAACGTGGCCATTAAAAAAAAAGGTCAGGACATGGAATTAAAAAAAGTTCATGTAGAGATTGACCAAATACGAGCAAGGTAGGTTGAGGAAAAATAAATTGCGTAGGGTTTAGGGTTTTGTTGTGATGTAAACGAGAGCAGTTTTTCGAAACACTCCATTAGGCTTATCTAGAGCAGGAAAATTGAAGAATTTTGACATAATTATTTGCAGTTTGTTGGGCTCAATTATAAACTGTTTTTCCATCTGTCTTAATACATTTATGCAGTGTTGCTTGCTCTTTTTGGCTATGATTGTTGATAGTCTACTTAATGCAATTCATATTCCTGTACTTTATGTGAAATTCACATATGGAGAGACTGCCCCTCTCTTTCTTTCATGACCTTTTTTAATTCCCTGTTGGAATTACCATTGGCATTTCGACATCTATGTAATACATTTTGATTTTGATGACTTAATGAGAAATATGATTTCGACATCTTGAGCTATCATCTTTGTGTCTCATTGTGATTTGTGAATGACAGTATGTATAATGTGTATTGATTCTAATTAGTAATTCTATTGAATTTTTGTAAATGTTCTAGTTTCTAAAAAAAATTGGATCTATATGTCTATATTTTTAATATATATAATTTAATATNTTTAATGACCAAGCAGTTGTATTAGAGGGATTCCTATGCAACGGTGTCCATATTGGACAAGTACTTAATTAGAATTACCTTTTTTAGTATGTCTTCTTCATTTTCTACTTGACTCCATTGAAGGCACTAATCTTTGTTATAGGTGTGTGGAAGGTATTTGTGTGACTGTTTGGCAGGTACATTGAAGGGCTCTTCCCCTTGGGACAACACTAGTCCTGAAGAAGTTAAGAGATTGGACAAGGTGATAGTAGTCCAAGTCTCTCATGTGATTGTCGTTCACTAGCAAGATAAGCCTGCTAGTTTGAACGGTAACCAGGGGCAATCACATAGGAACATAATTTAGCATGCACAAACTTTGAATTCTGTGAAGAGGTTTCCACTTGACAAACTATACATGTGCACAACAATATACCCATGTGCAAAAGTTTCATGTAGGCAAATTAAGTTTGGTATGACTATGGATAATGGATGAAATCTATACTACGAATTATGTGTCTAGCCAAGAAGGAAATACTATTTGTCATAAATTGCAGATGAGCATGGAAATATCAATAAGATTGCATTGCCACAATCTTACAATCTGGCACCAGAGTTTTGCAAATCTCAAGAATCGGTTATATTTTGGATAGTAGGAATGACACCATTTTATCAAACACTTATTATAAAGTCTGTTCTGTTACTTTATTCCATTATTTTATCGAACAGTTCACATGAACCCATTCAGAGATTTTATCAAGCAACTCACATGTATCATCCAATTAAAAGATTTTATCAACCAGTTTGCATGCAATGTATGTTAAATACTCATTCAATGATTTTGTCAAGCAATTCACAAGCATCCTAGATTTCCATCAAATTGAACTTGGGTGCTCTCATACCACTCTGTACATACCCAATCCCTATTCTTAGGAATGAGGCACCAATATCGTCTCTTAACGGATTTTAATTCAGGATAGTTGTGTAGCTTTCTTCTGAATGAAAATTGAATTTATTTCTACAAGTCAGAAGGAAAATGACAATGTTTTCAACCATGAAAGGCAGATCTTGGGCAGAAAAACCTCTAGAATTACATTACATACATCACAAAAAGGGAAATTTAAACCTCCAAGACAAAGAGATCCTTAAAATTATACTAATATATCTAACATAACTTGCTAAATTTGGACATTGATTATAGAATTTCTATGAAAAACAGTAAAGGCGACAAAATGCCTATCAAATTGATGATGCTAATTTTCTTCAACACTGCAATTTGTCGTGAGCGTAGAGGCGAGAGTATAGTCATTTTCAAATAGAATTGCAGTGACATGTTGCAGAGCCTCAAGGTTTGCTTTTAAGCCCACCCTCTCCATTTCCTTCAAAACTTCTCTGGATTTGTTTGATCTTCCATACATGGTGTACAACATTAGTAGATGACTATAAATATCGTAAGTTGGAGAGAAACTTGCATCCTTCAATTTAGAGAAATATCTTGCAGCCCTTGAAAGGTCCCCCACCTTGGCACACGAGCATATTATGACTTGATAAGCCTGCAAATCAAGTAAGCAGTTTGATTCTTCAATTTCCCAAACAAGTGCCAAGGCCTCCCTGAAATTTGCACTACAGTATCTACTGTGCATTACGGTAGTATACATCACAACATTAGGTCTGTGCCCCGATTCTTTCCACCAATGAAAAAGTCTCTCTATTGCTTCATGCATTTCAAGCCTGATACAACCATTCATAAGAGCAGTGCAGTCCTGTATTTCCAATTCGAGCTTGTCTCGCATTCCAAGTTGGTCTGGAAGTTGCGCTGCGAGCTTATGCCCTCTTATAGATTTGCTGGCCTCGACAAAGAGCTTGGCATATATACCATCATCAAGCTCACAAGATGAATCCCTTGCTGCCAGCAAAAATTCCCTGTCCTGCTTGCATTAGCCTGCTTTGATAAATCCTCTAGCTATAGCCGCAAAGGAATCCCTATTGCCTGAACTCAAAGAACGCTGCAGGCCAAACGGTGTCTTCAGCTCACCAGCCCTAGCAAGAATCTCTAATGTAGACCCCCAGAACCCAGTCATCTGGGTAAAGCTGTGTGCATTTTTTAGCCCAACAGAATATCTGAAGAGCCCTCTGTGACAAACCCATGTGCCCAAGCTCTCCAATGGTTAAAAACAGTAAACCCTTTTTAAGGACATCAACCCATTTATCTAGGACTGATGATGCCTCTTTATCAGGAGAAAGATCTCTAATATCTCTAGCAAGGTTTATTAGAAAATCAGGGTTCTTGTAGAACCTCTTGGCCATTGATAACCTTGAAGGATTGGAGGACCTAGGAGCTCTCTTAGACTGTGGTAAACCCAATGGTCTAATTTTATGAGGCATGGGGAGAGGAAGGTACCTTTCCTTGTTCATTTGGTTCCTTGATTTTGGCAATGTTCTGCCTCTAAAGAGTGAAGCAATTGCGTCCAACTGATCATAGCTCCATTCTTCCTCATTATTTTCGCTTGAAGCCAACTCTTCAGAATCTGATGTACTTGAGACTTCAGAATCCAAAAGCGTTTGGAGCAACCATGAACCATTTTAAAGCCCTTGCAAATCTAGAAGTCTGGTTAAAGAAAAGGAGGAGGCAGAAACTCATACAACACAAACAGATCCCTAGGAGGTGCAGAATCACCCCCAGACAAAGAATACCTCCCTCCACTGCACAGCTTGGTTCTCATTGGCAAGTCGAGTCGCCTCCCTTATTTATCGCCTACACCGAAATTTCGCACTGAACACAATAACAATGAAACCAATTTACCGCCTCCCCTATTTACTGCCTACATCGAAATTTCGCACTGAATGCAATAACAATGAAACCATGTTAAAAACCAAACCTAAACGTGGCGATTTTTTTATTAGCAAGGTGCGTGGCAGTTTTTAATTGGACTGAGGGACAACGGTGCTACAATGGTTCGAAACCAGACTTCTGAAAGAAAAATGCCTTACGACGTAAAAATACTTGTCATGTTGCTTGCCCAAACTGCCCTCAACATGATTCTTTGCACCCACTGCACCTAGTTTCACTTGAAGTTACTGTCCAGAACTTGGAGAGATGGGGATTTTTAAAGAATGCACTTACTTCTTACCAAGGGACACGACTCTCAAAATCTCTGGTTGTTCTTCCATCATTGGAAACCATTGTGGAAGGTAGCAAAAATGTCAATGGAGTTGGGGATGTTGTCTAATCAAATATCAAATATAAAAAAGTACCGCATGAACATTTCGATCCATTTGTTGTGAGAGAGAATTTTTAAGCATGGATTCGATACACCTTAAAATTATTGTAAGGGTGTACAACATCGATCGACAAACCTGTGCATATAAGAATCCTACTCATAGAGTGAGTTGACATTACCAAGAGATTGAAAAGTTCATAGATCCGTCAGAATAACATATGAACAATCTATGAACTTTATAAACAATTTAAGCATTAACATATGAACCTTATAAACAATCTAAGCGAGTTATGCACCCTTTGATATAAACGAATTATACATCCACCCTTTAAAGTATTTGGGCACCCTAAAAACCACGAATTGATGCAGAAAGTAAATTTGAATTATATTAATGGAAACTTCGGTGTGTTGTTATTATCATCAAATGTTACGGAGTTAAGAGAGGGGTTTTGCAGTGCCGAAAGTTTGAAAAACAACATTTATTTTTATAACGTCCAATTTAATATTAGAAAGTGGCTTTATACAATTGATTATACATTGACCAAATCGAGTCAAGAGATGAAAAGCACTGGACGGTTACTTCAAAGCAAAGCGCGTGGGAGTGGGAAGGAAAGTTGCAGAGAAAGTGGAATTGCCAGTTGGATGTTGGATTGGATGGAGGGACTCACTCCCACATCTAAACGGATTGGATTGGATTCAATTGTTGGAACGCACATATACAATCTTTGTTTTTCACACAGCCAACCCAATAACGCCACCAAGCTCCTCAATCATTTATTCTGTCTGGCTGGCTGCCGCGGTATACCTCTCACAGCTCGCTGTCTCTGCTCACGATTTTTCCTTCATCTTTCCTCCCTCCCATCCCCACGCGGACCTGCTCTCATTCAGTTGGCATATATAAACCCCACAACCATCGCTACAAATCCATCCAGCCTCCACAGCAACGAGCTACACTTCCGTCTTTCTTTGCACACATTCTATTGCTTTCCTTTTCATCTTCTCCCTGCATTTGTCTGCACTTAGCATCTCAAACTACAGCTTCTTTATTCCCATTTTTTCCATAATTACAGACATGGCCACGCCCCTTCCCCTCCTCTTTCTTTTACTATTAATCTCAACAACTCTTCTTCTAGCTGTCTCTGCAAATTTCTACAACGATGTAGACATCACATGGGGCGATGGTCGAGCTAAAATCCTTGACAATGGCCAACAATTACAGATGACTCTGGATCAAACTTCAGGTAATAGTTCGTAAACTTATTTATCTTGCCATCATGCTCTGCTCTTATTTCGTTTTCATGTACACTTATTATACTATGTAGACATCTTATTCCTTCTTTCCTTTTTGACGCAGGTTGTGGGTTCCAATCCAAGAACGAGTATCTGTTTGCCAAGATTGATATGCAAATCAAATTGGTACCTGGGAACTCTGCAGGCACAGTCACTGCCTATTATGTATGTATTATTCTTATTCTAACCCGCCTTACCCTATTCTGCTTTGAATGACACAAATGTGACCTGTCCTATGCCATGCTGACATGTTAATGCTGTTATGCCCCCTGCAGCTATCGTCCCAAGGTCCCAAACATGACGAAATAGACTTTGAATTTCTGGGCAACCTCTCTGGAGATCCCTATGTTATGCACACTAATGTCTTCGCTCAAGGCCTGGGAAATCGTGAGCAGCGATTCTACTTGTGGTTCGACCCAACCCTGGATTTCCACACTTACTCTGTGCTGTGGACATCAAACCAAATTATGTATGTATTCTAATTACTCATTGGTTCATTCATCCATTCAATAGAATACACTTCAATCAATTTCTGAAACTAACATAAATATACATGTTTCTTGTTCAGATTTTCTGTAGACGGGACTCCTGTTAGAGTGTTTAAAAACAGGGAGAAAGAGTTGAGTGGAGTTGATAACAACTATCACTATCCTAAGAGCCAAGCAATGAGGCTCTACTCCAGCCTTTGGGATGCGGAAGATTGGGCAACTAGAGGTGGACTTGTGAAAACAGACTGGACTAAAGCTCCCTTTGTTGCATCCTTCCGCAATTTTAATGCTGCTACTTCTTCTTCTAACTTGGCCACAGAGGAGGTTTTGGACAGCAACGAAGAGCAGAAGCTCCAGTGGGTGCGAAATAACTATATGATCTACGATTACTGTGCTGACACTAAGAGGTTCCCCCAGGGGCTACCCTCGGAGTGCAAATGAGCTTTAAATTCAACCAACTCCAACTTCTGGTTGATGAATTCTCGATACCTAACTTGCCCTTCAAGTATTCTTTTCTCTTTTCTACTCAGGTCTATGACCTCCATTCTTTCATTGTTTTGAGATGCATATATTAATCTTTCTACTCAGGTCTATGACCTCAATTCTTTCATTGTTTTGAGATGCATATATTAATGTATACAAAATCTGTGATAGTCCACTGGGCTAATTATTTTGGTCTTTGTATAATAATATCAATGCCCTTTATATTACAATTTTCGATATTTTGTGTAAGTGGATCATGACCCTCTTGTTCTGTCTGACTATGTAATTGAAAATGGATTTACATCATCTCATACCTTTTGGCCGAGTTGGTATGTATCAATTCCCTAAGGTGGATACTGAATTTCTTCTCTCTTTGTGTCATTAAAATTTGATACTGACCTATGGTCTATCTTTGAAAAACGGATTACCACCGATATTTAATTTGATACCTGAAAACTGATTACCTCAACAATTTCATAATCCCAAATAGCAGGGGAAAGAAGATTAACAATTATAATTGGAGCTGTCTAACTAGGAGATTTTTTAACTTTTCAAGCTGATTTTATGGATTTCGGTGAATTTAATCTACAAAATCTGTAATTTCTGTTGTTTGTTGAACGATTTTAAGCTCAGAAATGAAATCAGGTGACAGGAAAACCCCTCACCACCTACCACCTACTCTCTGTAAGATCTAGCAGTATTTTTGAAGGTTTTGAAAATTCCATGAAGATTCATGACAGAAAACTGGTAAATACTAGCAGAAAAGAGAGGTCAAAAAGTCTCCTCTTTAGACAACTCGATTATCATTATCCCAAGCGCCAAGCAATGACGAGCTACTCTAGCCTTGGGAACACGGATGATTGAGCGACCAGAGGTGAAGAGCAATTGGAGTAAAGGCCCTTTATTGCATCCTTCAGCAACTTCAAAGCTGTTGCGACTTCTTCCAAACAAGAGCAGTGGCTTCGGTCAGTTCAATAGAAATACGTGATTTACGTTTACTTTGCAGACACCAAAAGGTTACCAAGCGCTGCCTCCTGAATGCAAATGAGCTCCAAAATTCTCCATACCCAACTTTGTTCTAAGATATCCATTCTTTCATTAGTTTTAGTTTTCAATAGATACAATGATGCATTAAAATATATATAGTATTCAAAGGAAATTAACTAGCAACAATCATATTAATCTTATTAATATGTTCCTTGGGATACGGGTGGTTATGTGCCACATAGACCACAAGGAGTGACCATCGGGGCATGCAGTTGTCCCTCGTCACTCTTTTGACATCACCTCATCTCGTCCTTAATTGTCGTGGACTGGCTTCCATTTCGAACGACACAGGCTCCAAGCTCATGATGGGAAGTGTCCTAGCTTTTATCACTTCATACCCTGCATCACCATGTAGAGTTAAGGCACTCTTAATGGTGCCTCTAGATCTATGTCCCTTCGTTAAGGGCAGCGTGTTCATCGTTCTTCACTTCATTTGCTCGCTCATGCTCCATCCTGCGAACGTCGAGTATCTCACAAAGTCAGAGGCAACGAAGAAACATCACAGCCTTCAGTCTCCCGCTCTCAGTCTCTATGTTGGTGCTCATCAGTTTCATCACTATGCGTTGCCATTTAGCGGATAATGTCGCGTAGATTGAGAGCCACGCCTAAACGAGGTTGAGGTGGTCACGACAATGTTAATGAACAAGCCAGAAGCTTAACGACTCAAGCTAACACGGAAGGCTATGATTTGAAAATTCCTAACTCTCTCCATAAACTCTTCGATGATTGGGAAGATGAGCTCATAGGTTCTCATTTAGTGGCAAACCGAACAGTTGATCGCAAGTGCAATTATTGGGTTGTTAAAAATTTCCTAGCCAGACTTCTCCTTCGTTCCACCGGCCCCCAGAATGACCCTTCGGCTTCCTCCATGAATCCATTAGTTGCGCCCATGGATATTGAATGGACGCCTCCCCCTCCTCAGAGGACCATGTCAAGCACAAAGCATGGAAAAGCTGCCATCAACATTGCAGTTGAATACAAAAAAACCTAGTCGCTCTCGGTCAAGTGGAGCCCCTCCAATAGCGAGGAGGATGCCAGCAATGAAGAGGCTACCAACAACGATGGCAAGAATCCCGACAAACACGATGGTCAAGCCTTTGTCAATCCACTTACTTCTTCAGTGACGGGTCTACCAAACTCTCAGCTCGGCTTTGGCTTCAGGGTTCCAATAGAGGAGGATCCACCCTTCAAGTCTTAATCCAGGTTTCATGGCTTCTGTGTTCTCTCTTTTTTACTGTGCCTCTTGGGGATTATACTCCCTTGTTAATTATAGTAGTTATTCTCAGTTTTCATGTTTAAGCTCTATCAATTTTAGTACTACCATGATTTGTTTTCCCTTTCACAGGGAGGATCATTTGGTCTGTAAAGGCTAGAATTCCTCTCAGGGGCAGTTCGGAACTCCATATCTGCCACATTCTGCTTGCAGAACTGCTACTCTGAATTGTATTTTTGCATGTATTACTATTTTAATTCAATAGTTTAGTCTCTGAATTCACACAAAAATAGAAGATTAATATGTTCGGAATATGCAGAGGCATATATTTGACACATTAAGATCTTTTTTGAAGTAGAAAAAAATTGTTCCTTGTTATTCAATGAATCAAACATAACAAAATTATATTGCTTAGATACTATGTATCCTCGGTCCAACAAACTGCTGGTGGTTTTCCACAAAAGGTAAACCAATATTCAAGTCTAGAAAAATAAAACATATCATATACCCACAGGATTTGTCAATCATAGCCATCACCTCAACATAAACTACTATATAGAGTTTTTGGTCTAGAAAAACAAAACATATCATATACCCACATGATTTGTCAATCATAGCCACCACCTCAACATAAACTACGGAGTAGGCTAACTCGGGAGCAATCTTCCCTCCCGAGTGTCCTTACTCCGGCAGGTCCCGGCGCCGGCAATCTTCCATCCCATGCATCATGGCATCCATCCCCATGCTGCATCCTCCATCATGGCGTACGATCCACGTCACATCCTCCTGCGATCCCTGCGATCTCTCCGCCGTCGTCTAGCATCTCCCCAGCTTCGACGTTTCATTTATTTCAGTGGTTGGGCAGCGTTAATGCACAGGGAGTTCAGCGGGAAGGAGCATTTGAACGCAGGCCCCAATCCATTTCGGTGGGGTGGAAAAAAGACTATGCAGAGCCTGATCTGATGCTGTCTCACTGCCCGAAGTTGCCCGGCTAACTAAGGCGATCAACAAAGTTACAGGTATCTCTGCTGTTTGTTACAGGTTTATTTTCATTATTTTCCAAAATGATGTGACGGAGATTAGAATTTGAAACATACTCTGTATTTAATACTCTTGTGGACATCATCCTCACTATAAGATTTTATTACAAAAAATCTGCAATGGTCATAACTGGTAGGAAAATCAGCACAGTTATACTCATCTATCACGCTAGCAGGATAATCGACCACTTGCTCTGTTCCAGTATTTGGGATACCTGTTGGAGATATCCACTGGTTCTTAAACCTGTTAATCCGAGGACCCCAATTCTGTTCACTTAACACATCTGAACTACTATTACCATTAATTGGGGATCTGTTGGCTTGTATAGTTTGCTTCAGTTTCTCAATGCATATGTATCCACGCCCGATTAGCAGCCAGCGCCTCATTCTTCTTTTAGCAATGTTGCATCTCGGCGCTGCGCCCAGGGGAACCAGTTTGAATCGAACCGGAACGAACCGAACAGCATTGTCATCTTTATTTGATGCTTTTCATTAACTTAAAAGCTACACCTTTCAAGTCCAAGCCTGGAATTATCTCCTAGTTAGTCATAAACCGACTGCGGATCCTCCGAATTTGACCTGAGGCACGACAGACCAGCACTCTTACTTACTAACTTCCGATCAATCAAGAATCCCACCCGGGCCTATCTATCTATTCATTTGAAAAAGCATATGTATCCACGCCCAGAAAGAATGTTGACAAATGCCAGGAAATCTCGAACAAAATTAATGACTCAGAAAAATGGGCTTTTAGAAACACATGAGCTATGGCAAACCTTTAGAACTTTGAGTATGAAAATAAAAACTACTGTATATATCTACATACGAAAAGGAAAACATTTCTGTATCTCTAAATAAAAACGGGAAAATACAAGGCATAACATTAAATATAGAAAGAAAAGAGAATTATAAGGTGTACCTCTTGTGTATCTCTGCAGTTTGTTATAGGTTTATTTTCATTATTTTCCAAAATGATGTGACAGAGATTAGAATTTGAAACATCCTTTATGATATGCCACTTTCCTGGGACTTCTGGTTATCTAATGTGTGCACTTGGTAGAGATTTGCTCTAATTGTAGGGACATATTGCAATAAGTGGTATAATGGTTTGAAAGACAAAACATTCACATATCAAGAACCTCCTGGTTCAAAGTTTATCAAACAAACATATATTTTCAAGTCAAGACCTTGTTTGGAGCGATATACAGCGTGAAGATGGAACCATTGATTGCACTGCTCTCATACCATACAATAGGTTGGAAGACTTTATTATGGGAGAACAAAACAACCCGGATGCACAATGTACATTTGTACGAAGATCCAATAGGAAACGCTTTGGTGATGGTGACCTTTCTATGATGGGTCCAACATCCTTGAACTATGCATTGTTAGTATTTATCATGACCTCTTAATCCAATCTATATGTCTTTTCAATATGTATTGTTAAGTTTTAAAAATTATTATTGGTATTACCATTACATATAATGATTTTTCTTTCAATGTTGGTTGTTTTTTAGGTTCCAATGTTGTTATGGCCCAAATGATCTTAGAGGACAGCCACAACCACCGTTAAGAAAGATAAATTTTGTCCAAAAAAGGGGATGCCAATGTAAATTTATAGCGAAGGAAGTTAATAATATGCCAGGGGTTGCAATTATCACCTATAATGAGTACCTACATGAGGATTGCAATGGTTGGCCATGCCATGGAAAACATGATAGATCTGGCGATCCAAAGTCCTTGAGCACCCCTCGTCTTTCAAAGGATATTCAATCAATGATAAAGACACTATGTGGACTTGGTGTTCCAGTTGATACAATATTTGAATGACATATCCTCGATGGGCTCTTTGGTTCCGCGATGGGTGCTAGAGACCTTAATTTATGTAGAAAATATGTCTCCAATATATTCAACCGTCATTTGAAAGATAAGTATCAATTAGATCCCAAGGATTCTTTGAGTGTTAACATGTGGTATCAAGAAGAGAAAAAATCATTTTTTTCCTACCAGCGACGAGAAGGGGAGGATGTACCATTCATACTTGGCATCCAAACAGAATGGATGCTTGATATGATGGTCAAGTGTTCTCACAACAGCATGTTGGCTTTGGATTCTACGTTTAGCACCAACAAATATGGGGTGAGTTTCATTAGTTTTTTTTAATGTTTCTATTAAGTTCGAAGTTTCATTCAATATAATTAGTACTCTAAAATTGAAAAGTTGATTATTGTATTGGTTTGTGTAGTACCAATTATACACAGTTCTTGCCTTCGATTCCCAATATAGTGGCGTTCCTGTTGCATGGGCAGTGTGTTCACGCAATAGAACATCAGATATAGCCTAGTGGCTTAGACCACTCCTAGATGCATGTAGGAAAAGATGCCCAAATTGGAAACTGAATGCTGTCATGACAGATGATGCATTAGCAGAAATTAAAGCATTGAGGTGAGACTTGTTTTGCACATTATGAATGTATGAATTATCATTAGCACATGTACACTTAAATTTTTGTTGTTATTACATTTAATGATGAATATATTTGGTTGCTAAATGTTAAGCATGTTCAATTAACACAAGAACAATATCCTTTTTGTTGTAGGCAAATTTTTGGTTGTCGTGTCCTCCTATGCAATTGGCATGTTCGACGTGCTTGGTCAAAAAATGCATTTCAATTGGCCCCTAAAAGAGCTAGGGAATTATCTCATAGTCTTGGTGAGATAATGCACCATTGTCGTGATCATGATGTCGTTAGTGAGGCATTGCGACCATTCTTTGAAAAATTTGCTCGCGAAGTTAAGTTCTTGGTTTACTTCAGAAAACATTGGTTGGAAGGGGATAAGATATGTAAGTTACTTGTTATGTTGTCTTAAATTACTTTCCTCAACATATATAGATCATTTTTATTTAGTTATAATTACATTTCATATTGACTTAACATATTAATGGTTGGTTAACTTTTTCTTATTAGATATGTGGGCAAAATGTTATCGGGACTTTCTTCATGCTAATCAAGAGTCCAATAGTTCAATTGAATCATACCATTGCTTCTTGAAGACCAAGTTCTTACGTGACCGAAGGCGTAAATGTTCTAGGAGAATGGATTGGTTGATTTTATCCCTATTGAAGAGGGTGGAACCTTTTTTTGTGCATCGAAACTACTTGAAGGAGTCTGGATTTCTAGCAAACTGGAAGAAGGAGAGGTACCTAGAAACTTCATTGGAGAAATCTAGGAGAATTCCTAAGAATGATGTTAGTCCTCATGACATCGTTGAAGGTGCATACATGGTGATTAGCCAAACAGATCGTGCAAAAAATTACATTGTATCAACATCTGCTGCAAATGGTCTAGTATGTGATTGCCCATGGGCATTGCGAGGCAACATATGCAAACATGCTTTGAAAGTCAGTGCTCTATATGGAATTTGTAATGAATTATCCCGAGAAGATGCAATAGAGGAAGAAACAGTGGATGAGCTTCTAGAAGAACAAGCCACTTGTATGCCTCATACAAATGATGCCACCAATGATGCCAATGTGGACAATGAGAATGCTCATGAAAATAGGAATGGGGACAATGTTGGAGGAGATGATGGAAATGCCTTTCATCAAGGAAGTGATGATTGTGATTTGATTATAAAAGGGATGATAGAGAAGCTACAAGGATTACAGGTGATCCTTTTTTATTGTATGAAATTTATCCATTATAGTTTACTTTATTCTAATATGCTATGGTATTTACATATCAATTTTAATGTTTTATTTGATTAATTTGTTTTAAAATTTCATACATTTAAATTTGCAGGATGCAATTGATCATGCACCACGGGAACAACATAAATGTTTGGAAATGAAGCAGTAACTGGAAAGATTTATTATTGGCTTCAATGATAAATTTATAGTGGATTTTGACTTCACCAATGACCCACAAGCATTGGATGGATCTCTAAAAAGAAAGAAAAGTTGAATTAGCCCTAGCTTTAAGCGTCGACGGAGGACTCGACGAGCTCTAGCAGAGGACTTGAATGTGAATGCTGAAGAATACATGCCATATGAATTTACCCAGTCTAGCGAACGTGGGAGGAAAAAAGTTGCATCCATGACAAATCCACAACATGGAACAATAGTTGCATCCATGCCAAATCGGGGCAATCAATCAGATTTTGCTTTTGATTTGAATACTTTTCCTAATGATAACAATTGATAGATATCTTTCTATGTTTAAAAATCTGCATTTTCTGAAAAAGATAGAATGGTAATTTCAATGGTGTTTGTCTTTTATTCTATGTAAATCTTTTGTAATTACTGTGCAGATATCTTTCTATGTTTAAAAATCTGCATTTTCTGAAAAAGATAGAATGGTAATTTCAATGGTGTTTGTCTTTTATTCTATGTAAATCTTTTGTAATTACTGTGCAGATATCTTTCTATGTTTAAAAATCTGCATTTTCTGAAAAAGATAGAATGGTAATTTCAATGGTGTTTGTCTTTTATTCTACGTAAATCTTTTGTAATTACTGTGCAAGCGTTTCTTTGTAATTTTGGTTTTTTTAAAGCCTTCAGCTTATACTTATAATTAGCAAGCAGAAAATATCTTTGGATTAAGATGTAATAAAACAAAATATTTACATACGAAGTAACATTCTTTGTATCACAAAAGGTTTCGAATGTTATTAAAAATAAAAAATATCAACAGGTTTCAAGATCTTTAAAAAAAGTTCAAAAATATTTTTACAAGTGAATCTATTTCTTTACAAAGTGAAAATCTATTCCTTTACAAATTATTAGTGAATTATTTCAGGTAGTGTAGTTTTTCTTCCAAACTATTAGTGGATTATTTTAGGTAGTGTAGTTTTTCTTCCAAACTATTAGTGGATTATTTCAGATAGTGTAGTTTCTCTTAAATAACAATGATGAGTCAACACTATTTGTTGATAATATCAATGATAATTTTCCTTACTATCTATTTTCCAATTTGCAAAAAATAAATATTATTTAGTAAATTATTAGTAAACCATATGTTATCTTTACTCAAATTTGAAATATTTTTACATATTAATGTAACATTCTTTGTATCACAACAGTTCAAGATTTTAAAAAACAATCCAAAACTATCAAAAGGTTCAAGATCTTAAAAAAAAAATTCAAAAATAGTTTTTACTAATGAAAGTTTACTTCTTTATAAACTATTAGTGGATTATTTGAGGTATGGTAGGTTTTCTTCCAAACTATTAGTGGATTATTTCAGATAGTGCAGTTTTTTTAAGTAACCATGATAAGTCAACACTATTTGTTGATAATATCAACCATAATTTTCTTTACTATCTATCTCCATTTGGACAAAAAAATATATTACTTGGTAAATTGTAAAAAAAAATACATCCAAATTACACCATGTTAAAATTAGAGTATATTCACAATTAATTGTCTAAATATTTG
>LPNX010350855.1:2387-19324 GCA_001517045.1 Pseudotsuga menziesii
ATCTAGATCGAGAGATGATCCAGATCCAGTGATGATGTTTGATGATGATCCAGATCGAGAGATGATCCAGATCCAGTGATGATGTTCGATGATGATCCAGATCGAGAGATGATCTAGATCTGAAGATGACTTGAAGACAAAGAATACTTGAAGATGAAGATGACTTGAAGACGAGATGATCCAGCTGATACAGAGAAGAAGACCAGTGCTGAAAATTGTGTCGAAAGAATACCTTCCTAGTTAAGAGGGAGTGTTGATGTATATGTAACTTCATAATGTATTCTTCTATGTATCTTATGTATTGTAACCCGATGTTTATTTCAGGATGTTCCTATTATGTATTTGAGTCATGTGATCATACCCCGATGTTCCGATCGGGAAGATTAATAATGTAAGTCCCACAGTTTCTGGGCACTTGAGTAATTATACACTAATTAAGGTGTAGGCTCGAGTAGTAATTATTAGGTTGAGCCTACGTGTGAAAAGGAAATTCAAGTGAACGGATGAATATAAATAGAGAGTGAGAGTCTCTCTATTTATCACACTTGTGAAATACATCACTTGCTCTCCCAAGTGTGGCGCACTACTGGAGAAGGAAATTTTGGGACTAGACAGAAGACAGAAGACTACTGCTGTTTTGGGAGATCTCTTACTGTTTTGGTGTTGATTCTATCTTAGAGGAAGTTGCGGGGTTTTCTCCTTTATGGTTTCCCCGAGGAAAACTCTTTGTGTCTCTTGTCTCTTGTGATGTGCTTATGTTTTATTGCTGTGCTTGTTATTCTCTCAGTGAAAAGATCCTAAGATCATATTGCTAGCTTAATTGTTGAAAAACTAACAAGGAGGAATGGAGTGTGATGATGAATTACAAAATAATTGAAAACATTAGAAATTACATTTTCCTTAAACTTGTAAATAAAGTTATAATGACCACATAATCTTACTTTCATTTTGAATAGTAGAACAATATAGCTCAATTGTACTTTATTGTTACAACCAAAGTTTATTGAAGTTATCAATATACTCAATTGGTTCTTTATAAAATGCAATTGGAACTTAAGAATCAACAGGTGCAGCAAGAAAGGCAAAGGCACCTAAAGCAACCAGAAAGGTAGGAGTTTAAGTAAAACCATCTCCTTACCCAACACCTTAGTTATCCATCAAATTGCAACTAGGGCGGGAATGAATCAATGTGAGCTTCTCTACTCTCTACTAGGAATGAAGAACTCATTGAAAGAACAAAATGACAATCATTAAAGGCCTTTCTTAGTTTCCAAACATGTCCAATGTGCTTTTTGTAGTTGAGTGCAATTGCACTTTTGTGTTTGCGTGATTGATGGTAAGGTGTTCCAAGGTGGAGTTAGCGGGGAGGAATGCTTCTCATCACTTGATCGGAGAGAAATATCCCATCCAGATGAATGATTCGCAATTCACTCCAGAGAGATGTGAACATGAATTATCAGCTGAAAACCAACAATGACACCAACTTGCTAGATTAATAACACCTCAGCACCACCACCAACAGACAATGATTGTCCAACGCAAAACCTGCAAACAGAAAACAAAATGGATTAGAAAAAAGAGAGAAGCACAAATGATGAATCAAAACCAATAACAACGGTAGAAAGAAGTATAGAAAACATTACCCAACTAGGATAAATTTGTTGTGTATAGATGCAACTATCCAAAGACACCAAAAAGACTAGAAACCCTTTCCTCGAACCAACGACCATCTAGAAATGCAACATAACGAATTTAATTTTGCAGTAGCAACACAAGCACAAGAAATTGGTCATGCTTCCGAACACTCCAGAGGAATCCAAGTATGGGAGCTTAAAATCCCTTATGATCCCAAATTAATAATAGAATGGAAGCATCATCAAATCAGGTGCAATGGGGTGTAGCTATGGATGTTATTCCTATTCTCACACAAAGAGAATCTTGAACAAATAAAATATGAATAGACCAAAACTATACAAATTCAAACCCCAGCAAAACACTACTAGGATTCAAAGAGAAGGTGTGGTAGGTGAGCATCATGTCAATTCGAGGAGGTGTGGTAGGCGATGTTCATGAGCATCATGTCAATTGAAAGAGGTATGACAGGCCATATGCATAAGCATAAACCATTGAAGGACGTATGATAGGTCATGTACATAAACTTAAGCATAAACCTTTGATGGGTAACCCACCATATCTCTTTCACACCTTCTTTGCTTTCGCCCACCTCTATATCATTTCTCAAATACTAGACTTCTTTACATTAGTTATCAAAAGAATCCACACATCCTTTCAAGCATCCTCTACAAAGAAAAAAACATTCAATAAAATACAAAAAAAAACAAGAACATTAGAGAATACAGATAACTTTAGTTATAGCTCACGATTCACAAATACCTTGATACACAAGCTACTGCTTCATTGGAAATTTTACCATAATTTTCATTCCATCAGTCCTCTCTCTTGTTAGAACGGGAAAAGAATAAGAGAACATCAAGTATTATTAAATACGAAGATAATTATGTCATTAATCAAGTGCTTTCTTCAACAATCTCCATGTACATTTCATCCAACCATAGACTGTTAGATAACTAGCAAGTATTCTCTGAACAAGTAAATTGAGGTAATGGAGTGGAAAATGTAGATTGAAGCAATGGAATTGAAACTATATCAAGTAGACAGTAACCACCTCCCTCGTCAACATGAAACCACAAGTCAAACAAATGAGCAGAAAATAACAATTATTTTTGGGTTGACCATTCCTATAAGCATTAAAGACTAAACAGATTTAGATCTCGTAAATAGCTATGGCATTACAAGTTTAGCAATCAAAGGAGCATTGCTACGGAGGTAGCAGAAGAAGGTTAAATCCTATATGCACTAAAACCACCATCAAGTGCAATAACCCGATTCAATGGAAGGAAGAGACAACACATAATAATTCCCATTCATATGCATATGCCTACATTCATCTAGAGAAACACTATCAAAGTAAGAATATGGAACAAATATGACTTTTTTCAAAGATTTCTTCACTTTCACCAATTTTTTATAGCTAGATTATTATAATGAAGACAAAGACGAGGGAAATTATGGAACAAACATGAAAAAAATTTAAGATTTTCTAGCATTCACCAATTATGTAGAGGTCAAAGATAAACAAATGATATAAATTAGTAGATCACTATACACCACATCATGGCAATCTACACTGCTCTCAAACGGAGATACCACATCGTAATAAAATTCAAGTTTATAGATATGATGTTTACAAATGTCAAAAGCATGATCAACTAGATCCCACCTCGGTCGTAGAAACACAACTTTGATAAGGGTAAACAACCAAACTTTAACACCAACTATGAAGACCCAGTTGCAGTTGTGCACCACTAGATGAATATTTTGAATAATCATTTCTCATGTGTATATAAGCACCCATTTTCATAAATATCAGTTAGTTAGGATTCGGGAATGTGAAACTAGACGCAAGACGTAAGCATAACTACATAATTATGTATTGCACAAGCTATGTTGTTTATCATCTTGAATCATTTTGTTCCATCTCCATACTCTTGCTTTTTAGAATAATAGAAAACCTTTCAGGAGAAAAATAAGAGTATAATATTTTTAAACAAAAGGAGACCTTAGAAACAAACTTAATCAATACCATATTGAATAATATTTGTTCAACACCCGAAGTAAAATATCCCTTTGTCTAACACTTCAATATTTACCCTCAGGTAATCCAGCAAAAAATGAACTGGGTTGAGTTCGTTGCAACTTATCTTTAAATAATTTATTTCAATTTAATTAGTTTACTAATTGTTGTGACATAAATTATGACCATGTATGGTAAGGTATAAGTTATATTGTTGATACTTTCCTATGATATATTGGTGCAATACAAATTAAGAATGATTTGAAAATTTCATACATTTGTTCATAGTAGAAGTTGGTAGTATCATTAAAACAGTCAAGAGTTGGATGAGCAATTGAATAGTATTGGTCATATAATCGTGTCATTAGAGAGAATTTGAGGTCAAAAATGGGCCTCCTAAGAGATGTACTACAAAAATATAAGATATATTAAAATATTATGAGTTAGGGGTTTTATGGGGTAGGTATATATGACAACTCATCTCCTACACTACTTTTTATGCACAATATAAATAACCATGGTTGAGTTACTTTTATAAATTGACAATATATAAAATTAATAAAATAACTCTACAATGATGTGACTAAGATTCATTGTAAATTCCCAAAAAATTATTGTCCTTTAGCATTTATTTGTATTGAACTTGTAAATAAAATTAAACAAAAATGAATTTAATTTATATGCATAACTAACATATTTTTTTCATATAAATATCATTCATGAATTTAATTTATTTTAAAAGTACAAGATTTAATATATATTAGTTTGGCATTATGATATTAAATACAATTGAGTGAATATATAATTTTAAATTAAAAACATGAAAATGACAATATATTATTTTATAAAAAAATGTGAAAAGATATTTTTATGAATTATAAGTACTTTACTTGAAAATGACAATAATATTATTTTATGAGAAAGTGAATTGTGAGTACTTTACTTGAAAATAACAATAATATTATTTTATGAGAAAGTGTGAAATGACTTTTATTGTGAGTACTTCACTTTATGACTTAAAAGTACTTGTACCACTACCTTGGTTAACAATGGGTTTTCAACCACCATAGAAAATGTGACAAATAAGCATTCTTAACTCATGCAATGCCACCTCAACCATGGGGGATGATGTCATCTACTAGAATGTAATTGGTTGATTTTTATAGTACATTTTGGTCCTTTTGAGGCCCATTTTTGACCTCAAATTCTCTCTAATGAATGTTTCATCATAATTACCCATTATGACTCAATATCAGTACTCCTAACGGTATCTCCCGTTACGGAATAAAGTTACATAATTACATATATAAGAAAGGAATTACCAACAACATAACATTGTAGCCCAACTTTGACCCAAGAAATAAAAAGCATACTTAGGGGAAGATGTGGACTGGATTTAAAATAGTGGGGGTAGAAATATGTTGATCACCCATTGGAACTACCTACCCTAGTAGGATATTGTAACTACCATAGGAGGAAACGTGAACTCATTGAAATTACCTTACTATCCGGTGCCGATCAATCTTATAAGTAGAAGGTTCTGGACGATTCAGCAATTGAAGGGGATTGCGTATCATAGGAACAAGGAGAAGTGGTCTCTTCATGACCAAATATTTACTTAGTTGGAAAATCAATACAACAATATTTGAAGCAAACCAAGGAATAAGAGGCTTATGAAGAGAAACAGTTAAAATTAAGTTAAAATAAATTTATGTTTGAGTAAATTTTAGGGTAGCATGAATGGCATATAAAAGTGTTCATGACTAACATATATAAGCTTGCATTAGAAGAGCACACTTCATTTTTCTCCTTCATAGATGTGATCTAACTAATGTTTTTTTTTCAACCTTATAAAAAAATATAAATTTAAATCTTAATATTGAATATAAAATATAGATTTTATTAATTTTATATTAATATTATTATTATTATTTCAATATTTTCTAGACATTTATCATTATATAAAAGATAGTATTTATTAAATATACTAATCAATTTACTTATATTCTAATATTAAATTTATTAAAAATAATATATTTCTATTATTAATCAGCAAAATTAATTATGGTCAAATTTTGCTTAAAAAAAGTCACATTTGTTTTTGGACAAATTGAAATTGAAGATTATCAAGACTAGTAGCTAAAACTTAACTTTGAAATTCCACAAAGTTTAGGACTTAAGGTGAAAGGTGTATATATATAATCCGAAATATTCCTTTCTTTATTTTAATGAACAAATGCATACGGAGGGATCATCCCCTACTTGACACATTACTCATTAAATCATAGTACCATAAGTCGAGTACTAATACAAATTTGAATACATAGGGAGGGATCATCTCCTACTTGTCACAAGGCTGATTAAATCATAGTAGCATAATTTGAGTACGAATACGGATTTGAATGTGATTTGATACGACAAAAATACGGAAGTAGGTTTCTTATAGATTTTTAAAAAAACTTATTTTTCATAGTTTTTTTTAATATACATAAAACATTCAATATTTGCATGTAAGACCGGTCATAGGCCATTTTTCTTTACTTCCTCTCACCAAAAATCAAAGAAAACATTAAAACTTCTAAATATAGTCTCCAAGAGGGAGAAGAATTTATCTAATAATGTATCTATAAATTTAATTATAAAAATATTAAATAATTAAAATGCAAAAATTATATTATATAACAATAAAACAAATTTCTAATAATATATTCCAAAAATGTTACCCTAACTAAAATCAAATATTATAATTAGTTCCTCAAATTTATATTACAAATAAACTAATTTAAATCTAATCTAATATATATATATATATATATATATATATATATATATATAAGCTTTAAAGTTTTAAAATCTAAAACTATTTATGAAATGACAATGGACAAAATTAAAAATAAAACAATAAAATTTAAATAGTTCTTATTTTATAATATGTGCAAACTAATTTAAGATTTTTATCATTTAATCAATATGACCTAGGATCTTATCTGAGAGAATAAGATGCACAGCAATAATTACAAAAGACAAAAGACACAAAGAATTTTCCTCGGGGAAACCATAAAGGAGAAAACCCCACAACTTCCTCAGAGATAGAATGAGCACCAATAGCAAAAGTAAAACAAAAAAACACAAAGATGATCTTCGACAGTTGATCTCTCTCTCACTTGTGTGAGCTCCTCCTCTCTCACTCATGCGCTACAGTTGAGTGAGTGTGTGTTTCAAATAGAGAGTCTCACTCTCTATTTTTACTAGTTTTCCACTTGAATTTTACTCTTACAGGGCCGACCTCACTAGAAGAGTCTAATAACCTTAATACCCCTCAACTGAGGAGACTATTGCCCCGAATTACAACGGAGGGTTAACCTCAACTCAATTGTGGGGACTATTTCCCCGAATTACAATGGAGGGTTAACCTCAATGACTTTACATGACTTTATTATATTAATGACTCTCCTGATCGAAGGAACATTGGGCTACAATGAAATACAATATAAGATATACAAGTGAATACATTTCGAAGTTACAAATACATCAACACTCCCTCTTAACTAGGAAGGTATTCTCTTGACACGGTTCATCAGCACAAGTCTTCTTCACTGGATCATCATCAAAGATGGATCATCATCATCATCACTGCTCCCGCTATCTCAAGTAAATGGTGCTATATCTCATTTCTACTCATCATAGGAAGTTCTACAAAGCCAACCATTTTTCATGTTAGTTGTAGGCCTAGCCTCCATGTATGTATTCATCTTCTTCAGCACTTATATCCGACCATGGGAGGCCCAGACTGCCACCATGTCAGAAAGGCTCAACACTTATATCTGACCATGGGAGGCCCAGCCTACCACCATGTCGAAAAGGCCCAACACTTACATCTGACCATGGGAGGCCCAACTTGCCACCATGTCAGAAAGGATCAGCACTTACATCCAACCATGGGAGGCCCAGCCGCCACCATGTCGGAAAGGCTCAACACTTATATCTAACCATGGGAGGCCCAGCCTTCCACCATGTCAGAAAGGCTCGGCACTTACATCCAACCATGGGAGGCCCAGCTTGCCACCATGTCGAAAAGGATCAACACTTACATCCGACCATGGGTGGCCCATCCTCCTACCATGTCATAAAGGCCCAGCACTTACATCTGACCATGGGATGCCCAGCTTGCCACCATGTCGGAAAGGCTTACCACTTACATCTGACCATGGGAGGCCCAGCCTGCCACCATGTAGGAAAGGCTTAGCACTTACATCAGACCATGGGTGTCCCATCCTTCCACTATCTCAGAAAGGCTCTGCACTTACATCTAACCATGGGAGGAACACATCCCGCAACCATGTCAAAAAGGCTCCTGCACTTACATCTGACCATGGGAGGAACACATCCTGCAACTATGTCAAAAAGGCTCTTGCACTTACATCTGACCATGGGAGGAACCAATCCTGCCACCATGTTAGAAAGGATCTTGGACTCATCACTTCATCTTAGAAGGAACCTTGATCTAGAGAACACCAAGATTCTCCATGAGGTACTGAAACTTCACTCTGGTCATTTTTAGCATAGAATCACATCGAGGTTGATTACGTCTAAAGATAACCTACGAGCTTTGCGAGCACTGATTACATTCGAGGACAACCTATAGGACCATTTACGTCTGAGCAACCTATGAGCTTCGCCAGGATTTTATGCTCAGACAACTTGTCTCACCAACTATGCTAGAACTCCCTCTTCCGAGAGATCTCGATCTGGATCACAAAATGGAGCTTCACTTGTCCTCTCTCCCAAGTAGCCAAGGAAGTGGCAGCATATTTTTCCTCGGCTGTACTCAGCACTATGCAGGAATCCTTCCTGCTAAACCAAGAGATCACACCTGATCCCATACTGAAGCAGCACCCCGAAGTGCTCTTTCTATCAATGGCACTGCCCAATCTGAATCCACATAACCCTCTAGTTTAATTTTATGATTTGCTTCATACTTGAGCCCATAGTCAATTGTACCCTTTAGGTACCTCACTAAATGCTTTTCAACCATCAGGTGAACATGTCTTAGATCCATTGGGAACTGGCTCAATGTGTTCACAACAAAGCAAATATTTGGTCTCGTATTCGTCAGGTACATCAAGGACCCAATCATTTGATGATACATCGTGGCATCAACCGACTCTCACAAATCATCACTCAATAGCTTCATATTCAATGCCATAGGTGTGGTCATGGGCTTGCAGTCCATCATCCCAGACCTCTTCAGGATCTCTACTACATACTTCCCTTGTCCGAGGGATATTCCATCTATATTCTTCCACACCTTCATGCCTAGAAAGTAGTGCATCGTCTCCAATTCATTCATCTCGAACTTGGTAGCAAGTCTCCTTCTTGCAACTTTAATGAGTTCCTTTTTTCTGTCAGGAACAAGTCATCGACATATAACAGGAGCATCACTCGTCTTCCACCTTCAACCTTGAAGTAAAGGTTGGAATACACTTTACTCTCAGTAAATACTATAGCCATCAGTAATCTGTCCATCCCATCGTATCATGTCGAACCTCAGGATCTTCTGTAGTTACTCCCTCTGAAGTGGAGCATCATTCTCCCTCTGCCTTTCGTACTCTATGTATTGAAAGTTTTTGTACTGGAGTGACAAGTAGCTTCCTCTGCTACTAATATTCTATATATCCATCTAGGGTCACTGGATACCAAGATCCTCTATCTTGAACATTTTCAAAAGTTCTTCTTGTACCCATCTGTGAACTTGTCATCCTCTATATGATTTCATTTTAAACCTTGTAGAAAATGTTAAGATCGTCATCACTCTAGGTGATCTTCAAGCTCTTCATGCATGTGTTATCCCATGGGTGCCTTCTGAGCTCGTACAAGGCCTTCTTTAATTTGCACAGATGAGTCTACATGTCATGTGTCTCAACTCCCAGTGGCTACAAATATTTCTTCATATTCTATTCCTTATTTATGTGAGAAGCCTCGTGCTACGAATCTTGCCTTGTATCCCACAATGTTTCCACCTACTGCATGCTAGATCTTGTAGATCCATATCGAAGATACTACGGACTTCCCTTCAGATCTCGATACCGCATCCTAGACATCATTCTTCTTGAACCAGTGCAATCCTTCCCTTTCTTCTTAGCTATTTCTTCATCGCTGGAAGGTTCTGTATCAATGATGTCGCTCAACAGTGTCACATAATTGCATTGTGTTTTAGACCTCTTCTTTCTTTGAAATTATCGTTATATTATTCTTCATCTTGGATTATTAGAGTGAATCTTGAACTGTTGTCACTTGTTCTTTGGAAAAAGCCTCATCCTTCTTTTCTTGTAGGCGATTGTACGATATATTTCCTACAAGTCAAATTGTATAGTTAGAAACATTTCATTGGGCATATTCATAATGGCAAATTCTTTATGCATAAATATATAATCATGCAACTATTTTAGCCAATACACCATTCATCCATATCTTACTGAAACTTTCTAGATGCCTTCCATCTCTACCATGACATCATTTGGATTGTGCACTAATCCAATATGTCAGGAAAGAGGTTTCATTCTAGATAAGTAGCATTGGATAGTTGTATAGCACCATGGGCTACTTACCCATCACATGCATATTAGTAGTATACTCTCATTAATGCAAACATTCTATCATGCATAGCACATCAACTGAATATAAACAAATGCATAACCAAACAAGAATTAGTAGCAAAGCTGCATATTCCCTGCCTTAGGGTAGAAAACATGAATGGTATATGCTTTTTTGTCCTTTAAAATTGAATGGTATATGTTTTTTTGTCCATTATATTGGAAGCAAAAAATGCCAAATGAAAATACACTTGTGTGAAGCAATCCATTGTCTTGTTGGCATGATTTTGCTTATGGAAGGTACTATTCACAACAACCTTGGTTGGGCCCTCGCAATCTATTCCAAACCAACAATGCTAACCCTAAGCGTGCTAAGGTGGTCTTAACCAAAGAGGGGAGACAGAACGAGGGCAATAAAAGGGCACTAAACTATTTAGCGTTGTGTTTCCAGATTTGCAGTAGGACAATCCTGGCTTGGATATGTGGTTTTGCATCATAAAAATTATTTGTGAAAGAATCCTTAACCCTCAGCATGGCAGGCAATAGCATGAATCGGTAACAACTAAAAGAGAAAGCCAGTCATAGTTTCAGTTTATCCAACTCTAGATATTTATTCAACTCCAATGCTAGATGTTTACCTGGTCTCACCATTAATAGAAAGTTGGATGAATTCAACAGTGGATCAAAAAAGAAACCTACAGAGAAAAAGGAGAAGACACCACACGTATTGCCAAACTTATCTTCTGCACTCTTCCCAGAGAACGAAGAAAACAAAATCGATGAATCCATTAAGGATCTCTAACGACCTCCATGAAGTAATGGAAAAGCGCTATGCCTGCCTTGGTATCAATTGTCCACTGGCTGTCCCGGTGAGTGTTTTCATGAAAGGACAATCATTTTTTTAATTTCAAGGTCATTCCTTGAAAAACATTTGATCCGTGACACAGCCTTGCATTACAAAAATGTAGAGTTAATGCTTCTCTTATAAACCTAACGTTTGTTCAAACATATAGCGAATTTGTTGTATACTATTACCTACCTCCAAGCAACTATCAACAATATACACCAGAAAACTTTGATTAATGCAAAGCTTGTGGTGCCCATAAAGCTGCCAAATATTTTGGAGCATTTATGGTTCTCTGAGAATAATTAAATTCTTCTTTTCATTGTAAATTGCTTCGCCTTCCTTCAATAGCTCTCCCGGCCAGTTTAGTATGCCCACTAATTTGGGACATATAGAGATATCAACCATATCCAACAACATACAATGTTCAACACCTTCCTCCTCTTACTCAGAGAATGAACAGAAACTCGGCTTCTGAAGCTTTGTCAACTGCAATAACCCCATATGCTCTTTAGCATCACACATCTATCTGCACTCAACTCCTCCAAAGATGCCAATGTTGCTCTTTAGCATCACACATCTATCTGCACTCAACTCCTCCAAAGATGCCAATGTTTCCATACTTTAACAGCTCTTCTAACTCAGACATTTAACAATCCAAGCTTTGTCAGCTGCCCCAATCCATGTATGCTCTTCAACTTTACATATTAGTCTGTCCACAAGACCTCTAAAGATACCAATGTTTCCATACTTGGCGGCTCTTCTAATTCGGAGCATTCACTAACATTTAAGGTTAGAAGCTTTGGCCACTGTATCAACCCCGATATGCTTTTCAGGTTTAGCATACATGCATATGCCTAAAACTGCTCCAAACATATGGGCATCTACAAACATTTCTGCAAAATGTTCACATATTTCAAGTTAACAATCATAGAAAGATATTTATGTATTTCAAGTTAAATTCTAAAAAAAATAAAACTAAAAAATAATGAAATAAGGATGGTTTATGTAATTATGATAGTAGGATATTTTATTTGGATATATTCTTATGATGATTAATAGCTGCTTGTATGTATAATTACATAAATATATATGAAAGAAAAAATCTTGAACTTGTAAAGATGCAGTAATGCACAATTGTCACAGTTATAGGTGAAATGATATTTTGTTTTGATATATTATATTTAAAGGCCATCTGAAACATATGCTTAGGGTATTGAGAACCCATAATAATATATTTTGATATATGCTATATATCTGTAAAGAATATCTTGACCTTAAGGAATATCACATGATGAGTTACCAGCAATTTTTGTTGCACAGTTAAAGACAATTTGAAACATTTCTATGTCACGATAGCGAGGCCACCAGAGATTGATACATGCAATGAAATCACGCATCATCCATATTTCAAACCTTTCAAACATTCTTTTTGAGATATCTTGCAATATTAACATAACATACAAACTTTCTTCACACATACAAATTCCTATTTACCTGTTACTCGCCTTGCCGCAATGTTTCCAATGTGCTCCCTGACACCTGTAGAACCATTGCATTCTTCATTGGATTCTAGGAAAGCCAAGAAAAAGAAACTATAAGGCACAACTACTTTCACAGAGCTACGAAAATTCTGAAATAAGTCAATCCTATATAGTCAACTACTTTAATTTTGTATGGCTTATATTGATTTTAAATAGATTTGGACAAAGTTATTTGTGAAAATTTTCAATTAAATGAGTATATAAAAACATAATATTGATATTTAAAATTATGTTAAAAATAATATTGTTATTGTTATTGAAAACTATGATTCAATTACTACGCAAGTTTATGTCTTTTAGTAAAATTTTAATATTTGAACTACAAACTTATAGAAACATAATATTAATATTGAAAATTAAGTTAAATTTTATAAAACATAATATAAATATTGAAAATTAAGTTAATTTTTATAAAACATAATATTAATACTAAAAACTTTATAAAACATAATATTAATATTGAAAATAAGGTTAACTTTTATAAAACATAGTAGTAATACTAAAAATTAGGTTAATTTTTATTAAACATAATATTAATATTAAAAAAATTTAGATTAAGCTTAGTATAAGTTTCTTCAATAGTTCAAGCCAAAGGTCACCCAATAGAAATAGTGCTGGATCCATATTGTATTTATCTTAATCCTATATAATCACGATGAAGATGAAGGCAGTCTTGGAAAAGGGCTTTGACAACTTTGAAGGAACTCAGGGTGTTGTTAAATTTTATTAAACATAATATCAATATTAAAAAAAATTAAGTTAAGCTTAATATGAGTTTCTTCCGAGGGTCAAGCCAAGGGTCATCCAATAGAAATAATGTTAAATCCATATTGTATCTATCTTAATCCCATAAAATACCATATAATCACGATGAAGGCAGTCCCATATAATCATGACAACCCGTATTGCCTTTAAAAAAATAAACTAGAGCCACGTTGAAGCCATGCATAAAAATCCACAATTCCCATAGAAATCGCCACCTCCACGCTTAATCCATAAGATAGGTAGGTTGCTAAATACTAATAAGAAAAATGGCCGAAGGCATTGAATGAATCTAATCCTAAAGTAAATAAGTAAGATCCTGAAAGAGTGCAGTTAAAATGATCCACCAACCGAGCTAGCTGCCCAACTTCGCATGCATGGGGAAATTATAATCCGTGCCATGTCAGTTAAAATGATCCACCAACAGAGCCAGCTGCTCAACTTCGCATGCATGGGGAAATTATAATCCGTGCCGTGTCATTCAGAATTGGGGGAGCAAGGTACGAAAGGTGAATAGCGGTACCTCCTCTTCTCGTATTTCTGGCTAAGTAAGTGTTGGGGCAGCACTCAAAGATCGATAAGAAAGTAAAGGGGTAAGGTTGGCCGGTTAAATCCCGTGTCCCGATAATCAACGATCCCCATAGAAATCGCCACCTCCACGCTTAATCCATGAAGGACACTACCACCGCCACGTTTAAGGCATGCAACGGAATTCACAATCTCCTCGACTCTGCTCCATTAAACCCTGCTTAAGCTCTAAAGAATGATCAACCTTGCCAGCTATATGGAGGCCGAAGAGTATTGTGCAGGTAATCCGAACGGTAACAGTTGATAATCTTCAGGCTTGTGTGTCAAACCCAGCTCATGCTTGAAGCAAACAAATCACAAGAAGAAGTGATCTCAGGTGGGACAAAGGTCCAGGCCAAGAATCGAACTCGCGCTAGAAACTCTGCCAACCTGTTCCGGGATTCCCTGACTGCAGCATAAAACGGATGGCCGCCGCTGCAGCTGTGTAAAACTAATGGTCAATGGTAAAACAATGAATATGAGAAGCTCGTCATACGAATGAATACGCTGAGGTTAGTGCTTTTTTCTCTGGCCTTCATTTTGCCTCCTGTTTGAATGTGAATGTGAGGAAATGGTCTGTAAATTATAAATTGACGTGGACACTTTGATCTTGTTACCAATGAACAGACTTTCTAATTCGATTATTACTATTGAACAGACTTTTAATTACCATATAATTTCAGGGTTGTGATTGATAATGCCGTATGTGGACGTACAACATTGGTGAAGGTGAAGCTCTTCTCTTTCTTTGTGTAATTCCATATATATTGGGGTAGTTTTTCATTAAGCTGTGACTTGCCCCATCAAAACAGCCTGTGCGTGCGTTTTAGTAGGAATTGGCCCTCCGGTATTCAGGTTGAAAGGTTCATGAATTTGGGTTTTTTCTTCCTACAGGTACAGGTGGACAGGTGGACAGTGCAAACAAGCATGGCAGGTGGACCATGCAAACATAGCAGTACTAAGGGTTTTCTCCTATAGCATTTACTCTAGATAGCTGCTTTGTTTTATGACTGGCTTACTATAATAGCATTTATTGAAGGTATTATATCAATAGCATTTATTGAAGGTATTATATCAGGGTGCCTCCCGAGTCCCCTATATAGCTCCTCTCTTACCGTGTCGTCACCCTTGCAGTACTTTTCAATATCCCCCACATCATTTGGCAACAAATACATATCATGCAGTATAGCATTTAATGCGACGGCGGTCGCACTGTCCGCCGTCGGATCTTACTTTGGAAAGGATCCGACGGCGTCGCATTGAATGCTATACTGCATGATCCGACTAAGATCCGACGGCGGACAGTGCGACCGACGTCGCATTGAATGCTATACTGCTTGATATGTATTTTTCGCCACATCATTTCCCCTATATAGCTACTCTAGAGTAGCTGCTCTAGAGTTATCCTATCCCAATAGCATAAATCCAAGTCTCTTCCCAAACTTCCTAAATTATGAATCCAGAGTTGTCCCACCCCAATAGCAGTTATTAGGGTTATTTCCCCCGTCGTATTCCCTCAATAGCTGTTTTATAGCAGTTCCATCATCATAGTTATTTAGGGTTCTATCTATAAAGGCGTCTCCCTTTCCTCCCCTTTAAGGATAAGAGATAGGGCCATTTTCCATTCACCAATCAGGTGGGCCTATAATAAGCGATTGGTTTTTATAAATCCACCAGGATAATAATAGGGGCAGGTGGACAGTGCAAACAAGCATGGTATTCTTCAGATGGGAGGGAGATGGTTCATTGCCATGTAATTCTGAAGTTGAATTTGGGTTTTTTCTTCTTACAGGTACAGGTGGACAGTGCAAACAAGCATGGTACTCTTCAGAAGGGAGATGGTTCATGGACAATATGTATGTATGTAATTAATGATATTATGTTTTTGTTGTTTTTGTAGGTTAATACTCTTACCATTATTCTATTCTAGTCCTGTATTCTAGTCCTGCCCAGGCTCACAATTTCTTCTGCTGTGGCAGTTTTCCATGTCACATATGATAATGGCAACAAAGAACTACAGATGAGAGCATAATTGAATTGGGTACATTATTCTATTCTAGTCCTGCCCAGGCTCACAATCACAATTTCTTCTGCTGTGGCAGTTTTCCAGTTTCCATAACAAAGAACTACAGATGATAATGGCAACAAAGAACTACAGATGAGAGCATAATTGAATTGGGTACATTGAGAAGGTACTGTTGAAATACACAAATATTTATATTTGAATCTTAATCTTATAAGAGGAAAGGTTGCATTTTTAGCTGATATCAATATTGTGCCCTGAATCATTCATATTCATTCTTTGTTTTGTAGACCTTGGCCTATGTCACAGGGTTCGGTGAATTTTATCCTTGGAGTTCGAAATTCGCCGAACTTTAAAAAAAAATCGAAGTTCGTTTAGGTTCGCGAATTCCAACGCCGAACCTCAAGGTGAACCGTATCGAATCTAATCTAATCGAATCGAACCTCAACGAACTCGAACTTCAAGCGAATTTCAGGCCAATTTTTGGCCAATTTCAAAAACAAATTTCAAGAACGCGTGCCACTGTCCCGTCCTTTTCATTTGCTCCAGAGTCCACACTGCTCATTATTCCACGACCCCGACCCTATTCTGGACTGTGCAATGTGGAACTATTCTTATTAAACTCGGAATTGCAATTTGTATTCTGGAAATTCGAAGTATTTTGTTCACAATTTTTTTCCCATTTTCTTAAAGAAATGGAGACGATTCAAGGTCTGTAGCCACTTTGAATTTATTTACTCACATGTAAAAATTCGTTGAAGTTATATCTATGTTCTTTTTTTAACCTGTAACTAGAGTTTGTTATTTCGACCGCAATTGGAGATATTAAAGTTTCCTATCAAAACTTAGAAAAGTTCATTCAACTAATAATAGGTTTAATTCATAACGCCTTTAGATTATATATATATATATATCATTTGCAAGAGAATATGAAAGCTTGACTAGTATA
>LPNX010350855.1:19342-49523 GCA_001517045.1 Pseudotsuga menziesii
CAACAGCTTTTATAATTGGGGTTATACTAACCAGTCGATTAGGGTTATACTAAATTAGATTTTTATAATTGGGTTTTAAATAAAAGAACACAAAAGCTTTTATAATTGGAGTTATACTAACCAGTCGATTAGGGTTATACTAAATTAGATTTTTATAATTGGGTTTTAAATAAATGTATTTCTATTATTATTTATCCATAAATTTGTACAGTTAATATATTACTATAAATTTGTAGAGTTAATATATTACTATAGTATGGATTTAGAAATAAGCTCTCCTTTCTGTTTACTGACGTTAATAATAAATCTATAGTTCAATATTCATTAAAGAATCATTTGTTTTATTGTATATTCATTAATGATAAAATTTTCAATATATTTTCTTCATTTGTTTTATTGTATATTTTATTATATATATGAATTTTTTTATATTGGCGAACCTAATGCCGAACCTCATCCTGAACTTCATAAAAAAAATCGAATTCGAATCGAATTTCAAGGTCGTCGAACTCGAATTCGAACTCGAACCATGTGACATAAACCTTGGCAACAATTTGAATTACTTCCATTCTGCCTTCTTCTTTGGGAAAATCAGCTAATCAGACCGACCGGGTTTACTATCTGAAATATTTGCAGTGCTCATAGACCTAAAATGTAACGTTGTGGAGGCAGAGGTATGGACTCACAACAGGAGGGAGGGTTGCGGAGGTATGTTGTCTTTCATGCCACTATAGACTCTCAGGGCCCACAAACTTCTCAGGTATAATAGCTACAGCAACCTCAAGGGACTTGGCTTTTTGTTCACATATGTCTTTCGATCTTTGATTTTGTCAAAACCAATATTTATGCATAAATGATGAAAGGGACGTGAGATGTGGGAATGAAATGAAGGGGATTCTTTAGTCCCCTTCATTTCATTCCCACATCTCACGTCCCAATGCAAGGGATAATCTAAGCACGAACTACAGGTATTTATGCATAAATGATAAACGTCTAGATGTTGGTAGTTTCAGGGCACACCTCTAATTCTTAGGTTAATGAAGAGTTGCCGTATTTATTTCCGTTCTTCTCTTCTGTGAAACTGATGGATGTACCGTGAATTCAGAAGCATAGAGGCAGTGTGTGGATCAGTGTTTGGAGGCTGCCATTAAAATTTTCTGATCCTTCTGCACCACTTTCTATGTTCATCTTAGAACAGCGTCCACGTTACGTTACTTTTTCACCGTCATCATCACTTTCACCCAAACCCGCGTTACGTTCACCGTCATCTTTGCTTTCATCCGCCCAAACCGGCGTTATTCACTGTGTCCGGCGCAAAACCATGATCAGAAAACCCTTATGTTTCCACGTGGCACTATCAACCAAGTGGTGTACGGATAGCCTTGAATTGCCACCAAGTGGTGTACGGAAAGCTGTCGAGTGTCGTACGGAAAGACTAGATTGGATGAATATGGGCGTACGGACAGCCTTGGAGAACCGTTGGATGGCTTCCAAGTGGCGTTATGAGGGCCCTCAGATCTGACCATCCAGTGTGATCATCCAGTGTGTTGCAAGTGGCATTCTCTGGACCCTGCGATCTGGTCGTTTGATGGATGCCAAATGGTGCAGTGACGGCCATGCGTTCTATCCATTAGATGGGTGCCAAGTTGCTTAGTAAGGGCCACTCATTCTAGCTATTCGATGAGTGCCAAGTGGCGCTCCCTGGGCTCTGCGGCCTCCATTCCTCCTTGGCATGGAAGAATACCTCTGGAAGGCTCGAACCGCCTCCTCTTGGCAATACGAGCCATGGACCACTCTGTTGTGTCGGTGGAGAACTGGCTGGACGGAGTGATCGAGATTCGAAAGGAAGCACGATTCCAATCAACCATTGCTTGCTTGCTGGTGGCGAACATTGAACAGATCAAACATCAGTCATCCTCAGGCATACCAATCCCTTCTGAGTGCTTGTATTTACAGACATTTCTCTCCATTAGATGATGGCATTTCTCTTGTCCAGCATTATCACCTGAAAACGATGTATTTATCCAACACTTGATATCCATTCTCTGCTTCTTCATCACTCAGAAAGTTGCATCCGTAATACGCGGATCTTCTTGATTAGTTTGTTAGACTATTAAGCATGGAGTGATTCACAGCTACAAATTTTTATTTATATTCTTAACATTTGGATTCTTTTCTCTCTTTCAACGTTGCTGCTACTTTCACATACAGTTCTAAATAAATGCCAGCCATAATTTCATAGACAGTGCTACCTCTAAATATAATATGATACATGAAAACGCTAAGATAGTACATTAAACGATTTGCGTATATTTCTGTAGTTTTACTTGAAGCTTGCTACAAAAACTATCAATATGAGAGCATCCTGGGATTTGAGTATACCGAAGTCTGGTCGAAGTTCCACCTTCGTTAAGAAAAACCAATGCAGCATTTTAGTTTTTTCTAATGTTCTGAATTTGATTCCATCGGTCCATTCAGATACCACAAGGCCCATTCATCTCAACTCTCCACCTCTGCTGCTTTGATTTGGTTATAAGTTTTGAAGTTCAATAAAATAGGAATCTATATTGTCAATAGACATTATAGGAGTTTTGGACTCTTTCTCTCAACCATATATAGCCATCCTACCAATTACCATCTTATCTTAGAATTCTGCACGACAGCTCTTAATTACTTTTAAATAATCTCAACTCTCTCGACTTTCATATAACAAAATACCTACTTGGATTGTGATATATGATCGGAAGTGAACACAGACACGGTTAATCCACTGTAATTGATTTCTATGACATTTCTGTCATTGATGGATTCAATCTCGTTCTCTCCTTAACTCCCTCTGGCTTTGGCTGCTTTCTCCGGTATGTAGGAACAAGCCGTGCCCAGATGCCTACCAATTTCCCACCGATAATACTAAGACACTGCCCTTGATAATGCCCAGTAATATAAACAAGCACAGTATAGTACAGGGAACGCTTGTATTCATACATCCCCAAGTTCTAGCATCTATTCTATATGCAATAAAAGGGAATTGGAAGTAATTATTTCAGGCTAATTAAATTATTTTATAACCGTTTTTTATGATTTATTATGATCACTCGAATTTATTATGAGTTCTTATGAGTCTTCCACACACACACACACACATATATATATATATATATTATTTTTGTTTTTTTCACTAAATAAATATTACAAAATTCACCTTTAAATTTGAGCTATTCATCTTTCATAGCGTTGTGGAAGGAGCAAGTCGACTTGGATGAAGACCGACTTAGACAGCCGACTAAGTCGATGGGCCGACTAGTCGATCAGCCGACTAAGTTGGTCGGCCGACTAAACATATTGATTAGTCGACTTAACTAACAGTCGTGTCAGTTCACCGAACCGACAGGTAGTTATTTTTTGTAACTATTTGTAACTCGTATATATTAGGCTGTTGAGCCAAGCAAGAACTCAGTTCAGTTCTCTGCCTTGTATGAACTCATTATAATAATAGAATCTGTTTTCCTATCTGTTCTTGTCTCTTGTATCTGATTTATAGTTATGTTTTAGTATGTATTATTGGTAACCTTATGTGATCTGTGAGATTACAACATTGGTTCCGTTGCCGGGACATGAACCCGGGTCTCTCGGGTGAGAGTCGAGTATCCTAACCAACTAGACTACAACGGAGCTTTCTTCGAGACACTCAGAGCCAGGGTCAGCCAGGACACTGAGCTGAAAGCTTTCTTCGAGACACTTCCTGGACTGTTTAAGTCGGCCCAGAAAATACAGACAAAATCCCCTCTCTATGCAAGCAAAAAGCCTTATGCCACTGTTACGACGACATTCACCCGCGACGAACAGGGTGACGTAATAGGAACTTCAAATACTGTCATCGAACCACTCGACTAGGACGACCTACCCTCTACACCTTCGGAAGTAGGTATCTCTTCCGACAAAATCTCACCACATACTCCAGTTAACCTTTTGACCCCTAACCATACCCCCACTCCATCCCCAACACCACCATCATCCCAACCTCCTTCCCCACCACCTCCACCGTCGAAATCCCCACCACCAGAATTACAGCCAAACCCATCACAGCCACCACTATCTTCACAACCAGAAGCCGACATCCCCCCTCCTCAAACCAAAAAACCACCGTCCCCCATACCCCCTCCTCAAAAAGAAACATAGCCATCTTCTATACCACCTAACCAACTAGAACAACCTTCGACCTCCAATCAACCAACCACAGACCCAACTTCCGCTACTGCAGGTACCCAGGAGCAAGAACAATAGCCAGACAGACAGCAGAAAAAGGGATGCAAGTTCCTTGGACGACACAGAGGTCGGCCAACTCCTGAAAACAGTGGCCAAAGAGTCCAAGAAAAGGACAGATCGGAAAACTAAAGAGCTGGTCGCCAAAAATACAGAAGAAGTCGAGTTTCTCGGCCGATGCAGAGCTCTAGTCCAGACCGTGGTACCAGGCCCTCTCGAAGTCGACACAGATCGACCACTTGAAAGAGCATATCAGCTCTTCGAGACAATGGTATCAACTGTCCAAACCCAGATGCAAGAGACCAAGGAAGAGCAAAAGGAGGAGACTGTTCGACTGCTCCTGGCCCAACACACTGCATTCTCAGAAGCCTACAAAGTTCTCCAGGATCATATGGAAGAGTCAGTGGTCACGGAGGAAGTATTACGAGACTGGCCTAACCACTATGGGCAAGTCTATCAGCAGACCAGGAAGGCAAGGTAGGGCATTCAGGCATTGGAGGGTCAGAAGTTGACAGAAGCAGAACTGAGGCAGACCATTGAAGAACAAATTGTGATGGAGACTAACAAACTGCAAAAGCTCGAACGGGAGGCACATCAGTGGGTTCAACAGGCCCTCCCCAATTTAGAGCGAGTCGACATCCTCTGTCCTCAAATGAAACAACTCATCGCTGCTGCAGAAGAACAAAACCAACTGTTGGTTCCTAACATGGAAAACATTACAGAAATGCCCATGTCTAAAAAGATGTCGATCCTTTCAAATCTTACAACCTTAACGATCGATATCCAGAAGGCATTACAGAGTTGGACCGACTTTCAGCATCATCTGGCCATCACAGCACCAGCTATCATCGAAGTCTGTGTCCAAAGGAGACCGACCATCCGGCTGCACAGCCCCCAACGTGAGCAAATCTGACTGCATCCACAGGAGATCATTTTGTACCTCCCTGTTTCTTCGGGACGAAGAAATGTTTTGTTCGTGGGGGAGATGTAGAAGGAGCAAGTCGACTTGGATGAAGACCGACTTAGACAACCGACTAAGTCTATGGGCCGACTAGTCGATCAGCTGACTAAGTCGGTCGGCCGACTAAACAAATTGATTAGTCGACTTAACTAACAGTCGTGTCAGTTCACCGAACCGACAGGTAGTTATTTTTTGTAACTGTTTGTAACTGGTATATATTAGGCTGTTGAGCCAAGCAAGAACTCAGTTCAGTTCTCTGCCTTGTATGAACTCATTATAATAATAGAATCTGTTTTCCTATCTGTTCTTGTCTCTTGTATCTGATTTATAGTTATGTTTTAGTATGTATTATTGGTAACCTTATGTGATCTGTGAGATTACAACAAGCGCTTAAATTAATTTAAATTTTAAACCAAAACAAGCTGATATACTTTTGCATAAACCAAGACAACCAAACTAATAATAAACCTTTAAATTTGAGCTATTCATCTTTCATAGCATTTAAATTAATTTAAACCAAAATAAGCTAATATACTTCAGCGTAAACAAAGACAACCAAACTAATAATAAACCAAGACAACCAAACTAATAATAAACCAGAACAACTTGAAATACTTCAGCATAAACAAAGGCAACTTGACAAGTTTGTATTATACACCATATGTCAAATTTTGAAATGAATTCAGTTTGGTTTTTGGTTTGAAGTTAAAAATTTTGAAAATAACGTGGGATACTATTGAGTGTGAAAAGGATTCCCTAACAAGTTTGAAAAATGCTCTTCCAAACTATTACATGTGTAGTAATAGAAAATATTTATTATCTTTTATGTAGTTTGTAAGCGGGGATGTCTAACACTAAGTTTGAGTCATAGTCATTATATATGTTTTTATATGGAGCAACTAATTATTAAAGAACCATTGCTTAGATATATATAGCAGTGTCTTTTAATTGTGGATGCTTCCAAGGAGTTGGCGGAGAAATTGCTTCCTTAACAATTTGACACGTGGGGGAGGTGGGGTTGGAAGCGGTTGTTTTGACTCTCTTTTTTATCGAGAATGGACTGAATTGGAAGATAGGTGATGGGATTAGTGTATGCTTGGGGAGGATCCGTGGGTGGAAAGTGATTTTTCTCATGCTAGGTTTCCCTATTGCGAAAATAGGTAGAAATCCACACAAAGACATAAGGATAGGTGTCAAAGCACAAATTCTCAATAACAATGTACATATTAATACATGAGAATGCATCATCAGTTCAACTTACCAATGAGGTCTTTTGGACTCCCGAATGTCTCTTGTTATTCTCCTTACGTGAATAGTGAACATTAATCCAAATACTAAGGATTATGTTCCCAACAATTCCCTCCTTAATCCAAAGGGTGTATATGAGTCCAAGAAAAAGAGTATATGAGTCCAAGAAAAAGAGAGTTGAATAACTAGAAGTGGACAACTACCACTTGCTAAATATTTCCATCTTGATAATCCAAATTGCCAAGCAAGTTAGCTAGAAGCTTTCACACTCTTCTGCTAATACAAGTGATCTATGAAGAGGTGGTTTTGGCTTACCAACAACCAAATAGAAAAAGCTAAAATCTTCTACTATGTGTGTGGTTTAACGCTGACCACGAAATATGGAGCTTGGCACAAAGGCTCAGAAGTTCTGTCTAGAACTTGGTAGGAATGCTTATAGGTTTTGTCTAGAAGTGGTGGTTGGGGGACCACCATTTCATGTCTAGAAGAATTTGAATTCGTCTACTAAATGTGTGGTTTGAGGATGACTACCAACTTAGGATCTCATTCAAACATGGTGTTTTAGGGTCGCTTGTTCTGGCTCACTTACTCTCACTCGCTAGTTTATGACGATCTTCATTTCCCCCTGCCAAGAACAATGTGAGCAGAGGAGAGTCTCACGGTGTCAAAACTAGACACAAAACACGAGTACTCTCATACATGGTTGTCTTCTATCTACATGGCTACATCATTGAATTTGGCCTCCCAAACTGGTTGTGGCTCAGGCTTGCTTGATCTGGCTTACTTGAGGAAGGTCGTGGTTGATTGTTATCAAAAGGAGGCTTTGAAAATTGAAGTCTGGCATCATGTTCCCCCCTGTCGGGTACAAAGTAAGAAGCAGTACAATATTCTGTTGCAAGTTTCACCCTTGCATGTTTCTTCAACTTCACACACCAATCTGAATAATGGTTATGCTTTTCTTGTAATGCTGGCAATGATGAATATAAAAACACTGATATTTCATATGGCCAACTCAATCACAATGATGGCATCTAGAAATATGAACATTTTCTGACATTATTTCACTATTTTCTTGAAGATGATAGGAATCATCTTTGAAGAGAGGGTTGTTTTGAACAAACACTAGTACCTAATGAGCATTCTTGCATTGAATTCTTTCTTACCAAATTCAAGTGTTTGTTGTCACAATTGAGAAGTTGTTGAAAACCAAAATAGACGAAGAATGCATTTTTCTAATTTTGTCCAAGTTGAATGGTCCTTTTAAGGGATTTACCTCTACCTTTAATTCTACTATGGATGTACTTGGGTCAGAGTTCAAAATGATATTGTTTGAGATTTTCTATGAGCATCTTACCAAAGAACAAACTAATATTGTGCAATTAGATGTTCTTTCTAAATCTAAGAATCAACTTTTTTGTGGCTCAAACCTCCAAAGGTAAGCTTAAAACTTGGTGCAAACAAAATATTGTGCTAGGAAGTCTACCTCTAAACCTAAACATAATTTAAAATCCTATGCTTCTCCATCTTTATTATCCATTGAGTATTCCGCCAAGACAAAGAATAAATCAAGTGTAAGTTCCATTTTTTGTGTCATAATTGGGCATGATGAATGCAAATGTTGGATCAAACTAGGACCATTGAATGAAGCCATGTAGTAGTACAAGTTTTCAGTGTCAAAACCTTCTTTTGGTAAATTACATGCACTTTCTACTCAAGCCTTATATGCATCTTTAGACATCTGAACTCTTAATTATGGCACCTCACACCATATGATTCACTCTCGTGAGATGCATCCTTCTACATTTGATAGTAGCATTTTGCAGATTGTAGTTGGAGACTCTACACAACTTGGGGTTTTAGGATGAGACACTACAATTCATTTATGGCTGCATCAATGATGTTCTCCTTGTTCTTGAAATATTTGCTAATCTATTATCTGTTTATCAAAATTTTCACTTTGGTGATGGGAAGACAATGAAATTTACACCTCATGTTGTGGTCATTGGATATCTATATAATCCATAAAGTGTTGTTGCTTCTAGAAGTACTGATTATAGTTATGGATTGGATAAGTATGTTTGGTGGTTTTAAGCCTTTTTTATGTTCCTCTTTCATAGTAGATGCTAATTCTTTGACAAGGATATGGCATGAAATATTTGGAAATCTGGACTATAAGTGTTTGCAACAGTTGAGCAAACCAAATTTTGTGCTGGGTTCTCCTAAAGTATCTTGCACTTATGGATTGTATAAGTATTTGCAATAGTTGAGCAAACCAAATTTTGTGCTTGGTTCTCCTAAAGTATCTTGCACTTATGGATTGTGTATAGATTGTGTTCTTGGAAAACAACATCATAATCCTTTTCTTAAAGTTAAGGCCTTGCATGATACCAAACCTATTGAGTTGGTACTTAGTGATCTAATGTAGTTTTCAACACATTCATTTTCTAGGGATATGTATGGGCTTAGCTTTATAGATAACTTCTCACATTGCTCTTGGGTGTACTTTCATAAGTACAAGAATGATTGAGGTCTTTGCTGCTCTTAAGGTCTTCAAATATATTTTTGAGAAGTAATCCTTTCTTTCTATAAATAAGATATGCATAGATAATGGGGTTCAATCAAGCATTTAAATATTTTGTAGAGAACTTGGCATTCAACATTAGCGCTTTGCTCCCTAGAAACCCCTTAACAAAAGGGTGTTGTTGAAAGAAAAAACCGAACATTGGAAGTGATGGCCAACTGCATGATTTAGTCCAAGAACATGGCACCTTCATTTTGGGTTGACGCAATGAACTGTGCAAATTACATTCAGAATTACATGCTTTATAGGGTAGTGTTGAATATGATTCCAGAGGAGGCTTGGGCCTATGTCAAGCCTGATGTTTCTTATTTTATGGTATTTTGCTTTGTAGGGTAGTGTTGAATATGATTCCAGAGGAGGCTTGGGCCTATGTCAAGCCTGATGTTTCTTATTTTATGGTATTTTGCTTTGTAGGGTAGTGTTGAATATGATTCCAGAGGAGGCTTGGGCCTATGTCAAGCCTGATGTTTCTTATTTTATGGTATTTTGCTTTGTAGGGTAGTGTTGAATATGATTCCAGAGGAGGCTTGGGCCTATGTCAAGCCTGATGTTTCTTATTTTATGGTATTTTGCAGGCAAGCTTGAGCCTTAATTCTGGATAAAAAGTACAAAGCCATGGATAAGAAGGGTTAACCATTGATTTTGTTGGTTACTATGAGGATATGAAGGCATACATTTATTTGATCTTATTTCTATAGATTCCTTGTTTAAAAGGGTAGTCCACTTTGATGAGCACTTTTACCTAATCATTTCTCCTAATCCTCCCGTAGTTTGTCTTCCAGACGATGGTAAAGATTGCATTGAAAATTTTGTTATTTCATAACAGAAGTTGATGGAAATATTGTTGTTGCAAATCGTACTATTGCAATGAAAATCAACAAGTAGAAAATGTGTATGAAGTTGCAAATAAGGTAGAAGAAAATATTCCATAAACACCACTTTATCAAGGACAAATTTTGAGTATCCAGAGTATCCATGCTTTTTCGGTAAAGAAAACTGTTTTTGTCGCCCCAGCTTTTCCGAAAAAAAACAAAAAAAGTATGTAACAGCGATCGTAGAAGGCAATCGAGAGTATTTATAAGTTCTCTCCGGTATTGATCGAGCTTGTGCCTACTTCAATGTCTATGATGCAGAGCTTTTATCATTCGCTTTTTTTTTTAAATCTTGTAGAAGTTCTCTTGTACCTGCTTGAATGTATATGTAGAAGTTGCCCTTTTTGCTTGGATGTCTGTGATGCAGTGTTGGAATGTCATAAAAAAATTGATCAGAATATTGAAATGTTGGTTTATTTAATGGAGTTTGTTTCACTATTTTTCTGGTCTCATTTTACAAATTATTGATCTCTGTGAACTTTAATTTATAAGATGCACATGATCAAAAATATTTAGGGGATGTTTGTGATGCAGTGTTGGGATGTCAGAAATTTCTAAGATGCAAATGTGTGCCTGCTTGGACGTAGTAGATGTAGAAGTTGACCTCTTTGCTTGGATGCATGTGATGCAGTGCTGGAATGTCATCAGGTATGCAACGACAATGGCAATTTTCTAAGGCATTGCGAGTATTTATAAGTTATCTAAGGCAATCGTCTAAGGCATTGAGAGGCTTGTATGTCTGACGCATCTAGGGTCTTTATAAGTTCTCTCTGGTATTGATTGAGCTTGTGGTTGCTTGTTAGTCTGTGATGCAGATGACTCAAAGCCATCAAGTGCAGTTCGTGCCTGCTTGGATGTCTGTGATGCAGATGACTCAAAGCCATCAAGTGCAGTTTGTGCCTGCTTGGATGTCTGTGATGCACTGTTTTTTTTTCATTTTATCAAGTGCATTTGAAGTATTTATAAGTTATCTCTTATATTAATTTATGTCTATGATGCAGTGCCTTTTTGCTTTGGATGTCTGTGATGCAGTTCTTTTTTCATTTGCTTCGTTTTTTATCTCATGACTTCAAGACCTTAAGTGCAGTTCCTATTCTTTATTAATTTCTTTGGATCATAATTTTGTATTATTTCTATTTTCCATGATTTATATTGAGTATTTTTTCATTATGCAGAACCCTTCGAAGTCAAATGCAAACATGGTGATTAGGAATGCATTTGACTTGTATTTACTTATTTGTGAGTCATGTGGTGAATTTTCTTCTTCATTTTAATCTGTGTTATCTCTATCTGCATTCCCTGTTTTTGAATTTTCTTTCTCTATTATCTTTGTAATCTTTTTAGTTTGCAACCTATTTTGTCAACCTATTCTATGTTTTCTTCTAGTTATGTATCTATGTTAATGTTTATGAATAGTATTTATAAAAAAATGATACCATTGATTATGGGATTTCTATTTTGTTTTTCTTCTTTTATGTGCTTTCTTCTAGTTATAAGTTGTTCGAATGTTTTTTTTCTTTTTTTCTTTTTTTTTCTATGTCAATTATGTTTCTTCTTCTTCTAGTATGTGCTTTCTTTTAGATATAAGTAGTTGTTGAATGTTTTCTTTTTCTTTTTTCTATCTACATCAATGTCCACTATTTATGATCAACTTATTATGTTTGAACAATTATAATGAAGGTTGTTCACCAACTTTTTGTTTAGTTTTACAAATTCTTTATTTATATAGGAATATAATTTATTGATCTAAATTAACTATGTTGCTCTATCATCAATAGAATAGAATCTAACAGTTTCTTTAATTTTGTTGATTTAGTAAATTGAATGCTTGTTTTAACTTTTGCATTTCTTGTGATTTGTTTTACACTTTCGTTGTTTACTAATCAAAACTCTTAGAGGTGGAATCTGAAAGAGGAATGCTGGAAAAGTTATTTTGGTTTGTGTTATTAGTCTATCTTTCATACTAATTCTTGTAATCTTTGTTTGTGCGTTCCTTCTGGTTGAATACTGCTATGCATTCTCTTCTAATAATTCCCATGTCTTTATAAGATTGATGATTAGCTTGTTTGTTTGTATTCTCTTCTAATAATTCCCATGTCTTTATATGATTAATGATCAGCTTGTTTGTTTGAAGTTTGAACAACATTAATAGAGACAGCTGACCCTAATTTTCTAAAATTTTAAATTATTCCTTGTACACGAGATTAGAAATTTAGTAGAATATTGGATTGTTTTGTTCTCATAGCTCATCAACAGAATCTTGGATTGTTTTGTTCTCATAGCTCATCAACAGAATCGGCGGCAAATTTATAAACTTCAAAGATTCAGTTTTGTATTGGTGGTGTTCTATTCCCTCTGATTCAATTCTTTTCATTCTTATGCAATAACCTTAAAGGTGGAGTACTTCCAAGATGATGAGAATGGCTGCATTATAGAGTAAATCTTGAAAAGCAAGAAAAGGATTAATAAGGGCAAGAAAATACCACTTTAAATCCAAAAGGTATAGATGGCAACAAGTGAACGTTAAGGATAGTGTTTACACTTGTGAATATGGTTCGACCTGGGACAAAGAAGGAAGGATTTGTGCAGATTGATTGGTTATATGGCAGCATACACCTTTTAGGGATACTCCCTTTGGACCAGAAAAGCATTAGAGTGAACAAAGAGGCATCTAGCGCCCTGACAGGGCTAGGTGGCCTATAATTATTAGTCAGGTCTGCTGGTGCAAATTTGTGTAATAACAGTAAGCAGGATCCACTGTTTGATGGCACCAACAAGTGGAGGAAATGTTTATTTCATTAGGCTGGTTCCATTTGCAAGAGTTAGTGGTCATGTATGCTAATATTTGGGTATTCCTTACAGTGTATAGTTAAGACAAAGTTTGTCACACAACATTTAGGCACTAGAGGAAATTTGCTTTCCTCTTGTATTTAAAGTTAAATTGTTCTATTATTAAGAAATGAATATTTTGTTCTGTTAAATTCCAACATATTCTATTAATATAATGCAGGGGAATGGTTTTTATTGGATTGAAACAGTTCAAGAAATACCTAGAGTTTTTTCAGGTTGTGAGTGGGTAACATGCTCTTAAGTTGATTCTGCTGCTTGTTTCCTGTTTCACCACTTTTGACAGGATAACTAGATTTGTCGATTATGTTTTTTTGGTGCAAGCTATTACAACCCTAGTGACAAATTTATCAGTAATAACTTTGGAAGCATACAGAAAGATTTTCCTAGTTTATGTCATTGACTCATTCACACTAGCTAGGCTAGTTCTTCTTTTCTTAGTTTGTCAATGTTAAAATATAGCATGCTGCTAGAAAATACTTAGTTTACATTTAGAATTTTGTGTTGAAGCGTGCTAAACAATAATGTTCCATTCAAACTAATGGAAATTTTCTAAACAGACAACATTCCATTCAAGTTAAACTAACATTCTTTTCAGTGTGACAAATGGATGTCATCCAGTGTGACAAATAGGCTATCCATCTAATCTGGGTAAAGATGTACTGAGCTTATGGAATGTGGTCAATTTCTGTCATGAGAGTAAAACTGGTTTATGCACAAATAATAATGAATGTTCGTAAATCATCTTTATGATGCTAGCTGTCATGAGAGTAAAACTGGTTTATGCACAAATAATAATGAATGCTCATAAATCATCTTTAAGATGCTAGCTTTTGAAAATATGTCTGGAATATGGGTGCATATGCTCTTTATCTACTCATTCTTCATTCACTTAATTTCTCTTATAGTTGACGTTTTTTTTTAAATTTATTACAGGTTTCATCATTCACAAGATATATACAATCACATATTGTTGTCCAAAAAATTTTGAAATCTTGCACTCAGGTGATGCAGTCCCTTTGACCTATTAAATTGGCTCTAGAAACCTTGCCAATCTTGAATGTTCATTTATCAACCTAATGCAACTGAAAAGGAGAAGCACCAAAACATTCACCCACCTTCTAGAGGGTGCATTAATCTGATTGCCAGTTGTAGGGTATAAAAGATCCACTCTTTCAATCGTCATGTACTGTTATTAGCTTCATTTATAGTAGACATCAAGATCTTGTACAAAGCTTAAACAAATGATATGCAGATTTACATGTTAGTCTGGAATGAAACAATTCCTAGTAGATATTTTCCAAGGAATTGATTTTATGTAAAGCAATTTCTTCAAATGAGGTTGTTTAAAGACATGTTCAAGTACAGGGCTCGGTTGGATTTTATTTTTTAATAACATTAGTGACATGCAAAAGTTTCTTGGTTGCCTAAATCCAGCCTTGATGACTTGACCAAATGTTTTGAATCTTATTATTATTGATTTTTTGATAAACACGTGATCTTTTATGCAGATATTTTATGCAATTATATGAATGGCACTCTATACATACATACATACAATGTTCCATCCACAGTCACCCAATTACTTATGATTGGCATCTTGATAGACCATAGGATTTAAATTTTTCATGATAGTGCTTACTCCATTAGGTCTGTAAAAAGGAACACGCAAAAACAGTTAACAAGATGCTTTTGACATGACTCAGAGTGGTTCTTTCTTTTAGCAAGAGCATCATATTTTTAACTAGATTGTGAAGTATTGTTTATGTAATATTAATGGCATTCTATACATACATACCTAAGATATGGTCCTCCATTTGCAATCAGCCAACCTGTTATTGGCATCTAGGGTTTCAAGATTTCATGATATTACTTACAGGGGCTTACATCATTGAGATGATGTAATTTTGAAATATTAAAAAAAACATCCATGGTTGTTGGTATTCCACAACTTTGTCCACAATTGGATTTTCCATGTAGATATTGAAGTCTTGGTCTTGTTATGTTTTCGCTTACGGAAGATGATTCATTTTTTTCCTCTTATTTGATCTTAGCTTCATCTACATTTTGAGTATCCACTAATCTAATTTTTTATTATTAAATGCCTCTAAACTTGGTTCACATCTTCTTTTAGACATCTCCATACATTTCAAAGAGAAAAATGAGTGCCAACCCTTCAAAAATCCTAAACATTGGGGGTACATAGAGGGCTTGGGGGTACATAGAGGGCTTGGTGCTCTTGATTAAATGTCTATATGTTACCCTTGTTGAATTTTAGCATTAGCGTGAATACTTTTTAAAATTTGCAAACCAGCATAAACAAATGACAAGTGCAGTAAACAACATCAACACACTGAACACAAGAGTTTTTCATTGGGAAACCTTTAAAGGACAAAAACCCCAAAAGAATTAGTAATTCATCTCGTAAATGAGATCACTGAGTTCTTCAAAAAATTCTCAAACCCTAACAGGTTTGTTCAATAGATACACAATTATACAGAAGATAATCCTTTTACAAAAAATGCCCAATTAGGGCTTTTAGCAAATTAGGGCTTGCTGCCCTAATATTTCTCTCTCGTACCTAGAAAACGTAGGCTTCCCTTCTTTGTCTGCCTGGAAACTGTTTCACCCTGTCTGAGTTTTGCTGCACTTGTGAGGACCTGTTTTACATGCTGCCCAAGGATGGATCTCTTGCCCGAAGGGAAGATTTGCTACAGCTGTTCTGTCCGGCCCCTATTTGGCCTAGCCGAACAGCTACCAGATGGTCCTGCTACTGGCCCGAGGTTTGGTGGCTTGCCCGAAGGTCTGCGGGTCCTTCCTGCTAACTGATCGAGGCCTTCCGGGCCTGTCTGTTGGCTGCCCAAGCTGCCGTAAGAGCTTGTGGGTACTCCTGAGCCTTGTTGCAGGTGCCCAGAGTGACTCCCGAGCCTTGTTGTAGGCGCCCAGAGGGTTGGCAAGGCTTCCGGTGGAGGAGGAAATGACAGCCTATGGAAGAGTAGGGCTGCTCGAAGGTGCTGTCGAGAGGAGGAAGGTTTCCTGGAGGCAAACACTAGCTGCCCATGAATGTCTTGCTACTGTTCGTGGAGGAGGGAGTTGTTAGAGTAAAACCGTAACCCTTCCTTAGCTTGTCATTGTTGAAGTTAGTGCAACTGCGAGACCCATTCTTAGAGAATGGTACCCTGGTCAGTTGACTAGGACAGAATAAGACCCTAGAAGGTACCCTAGGGCCCCCAGTAGTCTCTTGGGGTTCTTGGTCTAGGACCAAGCAGGTTGATGCCATGGCAAAGCCCCTAGCATGTGACTAGGGTCCCTATGTTCCTCTAGGGTAGTCTGGTCTAGGACCAGGGACGCGATGTCCAAGTAGATCCTGTAGATAGAGGCAAAGACATATTTTGGTCTGGAACCAGGGACGCGATGTCCAAGAAAGTCTTGCAAGCAGTTGATCAATTTTTCAGTGTGAGACTGAAACTCAGCTTAATACTGAGAACCATTCTACGAGAGAATGGAGGACCCAATCAGGGTCCAGGGATTGATCAATCTGATTCAGTGTGAGACTGAAACTTGGCCCAAGGCTAAAAGCCATTCATTAAGAATGGAAGATAATGATGTCCCCTCTCCTAATCGATTATCTAGATTGCTTCTCAAGGGACTAGCCACCCCTTGATGATGTCCCTAGTACCTAACCCTTAGGAGCAATGTTAAGGACAAAAGGATTGTACCATTCGTTTGGATCTTCTCCCTTATACAGTGATGACAAAATATATATAAAACTATGTACCTTGAGAGAGAGAAAAATATTTGGTCTTGTTGGTCCTAATTAAATGATTGTCCACCTTTATGGTTAACCTTGATTTTGTGGTTGTTGAATCTTGGTCCTATTCTTACTTGGTCCTAGCACTCTCACTTGTGTCCACCTTTGATTATGATGACTCCTACTTTATGGAGTGTATTTACTTAATGGTTTATCAAAGACCATTGGACCATGTATTGTTATGGTTACCTTATATTTTGTTAAAGGACTTTTTAACCCACTTATAGTTTTGGACTACTTACCTTATGTTGGACCTTTGGACTTTCACTTGATTATAAATTCATTAAATAATTATTTTATAGTCTTATTAATAAAATCTTATGATTTTATTAATAGACTTTTTGGACCCTTTAATCTTATGTTTAAAACCTTTTACTTTATAATTACATAAAATAAGTTTATGTTACTTTTGGACCATTTACTTATTTTATGATGTTATGATAAAATCTTTTGGACTTTTGTTATTCCATTTTTATGACCGTTACTTTAGAACCACCTAATTTTTTTTTTATGATTTTTTATTTTGTGGACCTCTTTACATTTTACCCTAAGTCATATAAGTGTCATCATTCACCTACCCTAACCTATATAAGGAAAAATATTATACGTTTCCAATTAATGGGATTTTGCTTTGCGGCTTACTTTTAGGGGCTTGTTTTCACGGGCTTACCTTTCACGGTTCCTTCACGGCCTTGTCTTCATCGATCTATCTTCACATCTTTTATTTTCTGAGGGTTGGCTGTGTTTTTCCTTTTTACGGTTGTCCACGGGTTCCTTTGTCTTTCACCAGCGGCTTACTTATTCCTCTGCGGTTGCTTGTGTTCTTTTGTTGTTGCCTGCACCGACTGCCTTCTCCACGGTTTCACTTCACCGAGATCTCTGCACTCACCAGTTACTTCACGTGCCTGTCCCTACGATTTCACTCCACGGGATCTTTGCTCTTACTTGGTCTTCACGTCACAAGTCTACCTTCACGATTGTGTCTATGTCACAGGTTTACCCTCACGTCTTACCTCTTCATTATTCTGCATGGGGTTTACTGCGATCTCCTCTACATGGGCTGAGTTTTTCTGATTGATCCACCGTGACTGGTTTCGAGACTTTGTTGTGACTGGTGCATAAGTATTCCTCATCGTGACTCTGTTGGTAGACCCTTCTACAGTGCTGGTCTGCACATCCTTCACCCTGACTGCATTTGTGTAAGCCATAGCGTCTGTGTGATTCTCCTTGACTGCACTGCTAAGTTGGTTGAAGAAACTAAGGTCTGTTTACTTCCACCTGAACCCTCTCTCTCTCTCAAGGTACGTATATGATTTAACTAGTTTGACTTGTCATTTTAGTGACAAGATCAAACTCAGAACTATCTGAGCATAGGGCGGATCCAACTAATGGTTATGATCCTTTATCTTCTGTAGTTTATTTGAGATTTAATTTACTGCACATGTTATTTATTATTTTTTTGTACATGACATTGGATGAAACATCTCAATGATCAACTTTAACGCAGTGACTAGTAGAGCATTAAGTCGAAAGAGATGAAAGTTATGTTGTTAAATTTTATTAGATTTTAAATTTTACCTAAGTTTTTATATGTCCATGTATTGAAGTTTATTATTGTTATTAAAAATCATCTAACCTGTAAAATTCAATAGCTGTGAGAAGAGAAGAACATGAACCCTAGCTAGAGGGTGAAAATGGAAGACAAGTGGGTGCCCTAGCTAGACTCGTCCATGCTAGGGCATAGCCACAAAGGAAACCTTCTCTTCAAAAACTGTGAGATATTTTGTTGGAGCAGTTGTACCTGTGAGAGCAAGAGTGCGTAAGTGGACCAAATGTAGAAAGAAAAAAATTATTATTTTATTCTTTTCTCACTTTGACTTTTACCTTTAGTGGTACTAAAGGTCTTTTTGCACATCTAGTTTTACATCTTAGTGGTACTAAGGGTCCTTATGTATTTTTTATTTTTGCTTTAGCCTTCTTCAAGTGCCCTATGGTCAATACAAGTGGTCAAGGTGATTTTTCATCCCCACTCAAAGTACATCATCATAAACAAAGAGAACTACTAATGCTTTTATCTCACACTCTGTGCGACGCCAAGATTGGATACTAAGGTGACTTAACCAAGGGTAGCTAACCCTTGAGAAGATCACAAAGCCCACTGATCGAGGGTCAGAGTGTCACACATTCCTAGACCCAGTCTAGGGATTATAGTGTCTTCTTGGTAACAGACCGTGTACCTCAACCATAGGATGCATAATTTGACACTAGGTCAAATACTTAGTAACAGACCAAGCACCTCCATTCTCCAGGAGAATGGCCCTCATCCCCGGGCTGAGTCCCTAGTCTCGAACTAGGTAAATTCCTGGTAACTGACCAGGTGCCTCCATTCAAAGAATGGCCACTTAGCTCTAGGCTGAGTCCCCTAGTGCTAGACTAGTTCCACATCTTGGTCCCGAACCAGATGTCCCCATTCAACAGAATGGTCACTCAACTCAAGGTTGAGTCCCCTAGTGCTGGAATGGTTCCATATCGTGGTCTCGGACCAAATATCTCCATTCAATAGAATGATCACTCAACTCTAGGTTGAGTCCACAACCTAGTCTCGGACCAGGTGTCTCCATTCTCCTAAGAGAAGGGCTCTCGATGCTACTCAGAAAAATCAACACTCCCTCTTAGCGAGAGAGGCATTCTCTTCCATGTCATACTTGTCACGAAAGTATATGAACTTTGATGTTGTCGGAGGCTTGGTCAAGATATCTGCGATCTCTTCATTTGTGCGAATGTACGACAACTTCAGGGCACCTCTTTGCACTAGGTTTCTGATGAAATGATACCTCATTTCGATGTGTTTTGATCTATCATGAAACACTAGGTTCTTCGAAAGCTTAATGCAACTCTAATTATTGCAATGGATGATCATTGAGTCAAGCTTTGCCTCGAACAGATCATGTAGAATTTTTCTGAGCCAAACTGCTTCCTTGCAGGCATCACTTGCAGCAATATACTCTGCCTCAGTTGTACTCTGAGCTATGGAACCCTGCTTCCTGCTGGACCAAGAGATCATTGCAGATCCCATACTAAAGCAGTAACTGGAGGTACTTTTTTGGTCTACTACACTGCTAGCCCAATCTGAATCATCATATCCAGATAATAATACTCCACTCCTAGAAGTATACCTGACCTCATAAGTGATAGTACCTCGCACAAATCTGAGTACATATTTAGCAGCACCAAGTGTATGTGCTTCGGATCGGACATGAACTGAATTAAGCATTCATTGTGTAACAAATGTTCGGTCTTGTATGCTCGAGATACATCAAGGATCCAATAAGCTGTCTGTACAAAGTAGAGTCCACACTCTGTGAACTGGTAGTTGAGTCACGCAACTTTGTCAAGTGGTACGCTCATGGACTTGCATTCCTGCATCCCAAATTTTTGCAAGATATCTACTTCATACTTTCCTTGTGTCGGGAAAATCTCGCCTAGCTTTTGCTAGACCTCTAAGCCAAGGAAATAATGCATCAAATCAAGATCCTTCATCTCAATTTCAGATGTAAGCTCCCTCTTACACTGTTCTATCAACTGTTCGTCACATGTAAGAAACAAGTCATCTACATATAGAACAAGTATCAAGACATGATTATGAACAACCTTAAAGTACAAGTTAGAATCAGCTGTACTTTTGGAAAAAACCAAGCTGTGGAGAAATCGATCCATCCTCGCATACCAGACTCTTGGAGCCTGTTTCTGTCCATACAAGGATTTCTTCAGTTTACACACATGGACCTTATTCCAATGAGTTACAAAGCCTTTAGGTTGTTCTTTATAGATTTCCTCCTCAATCTTGCCATTGAGGAAGGTTGTCTTTACATCCATCTGATGTAACTTCCATCAGAATACTGCAGCAAGAGAAATGATGGTTCTAATGATAGTATACCTGGAAACATGAGCAAATGTCTCATCATATTCAATGCCTTCTTTTTGAGTGAAACCATGAGCTATGAATCTGGCTTTATACTTCACACTGCCATCGACAACATGCTTGATTTTGTAAAGCCATCTGGACGTCACCACTGACTTTCCTATTGGTCTAGGAACAACTTCCCACACATCATTCTTCATGATTGAATTGTACTTTTCAATCATGGCATCAACCCATACCTGTTGACTTGCTGCTTCTTCGTATGAGGAAGGTTCTGCACTGATGTGATAGCTCATAAGACAAGAGTACTTATGTGGCCTTATGCTTTCTCCGAAAGTCCCAGAAGGAGGTTTATGCTTCTCGCCTTCTTGTACTGTTTCTTGGTACCAAGCAGGTCTCTTTTTGGAAGGGGAGGAACTTCAAGTAGTTCTTCTGGTGGACTTTCAGTGTCCTCAGGTGCATCTGGAATTTGATCCTCAAATTCCTCTTCCTCCCTCTAAATTTCCGAATCTGGAAACACAAGGGGAGGTACTTCATTTTTCTTTGAAAGCTCTACTGTTTTACGAAACATAGCTTCCTCATGGAAAATCACATCTCTGATGACTTCAATGTACCTCTGTCTAGGTACATAGATACGATTGGCCTTCGAGCAATCACTATATTCGACAAATATAACTTTCTTACCGAAAGGATGTAGCTTGGCCCTCTTTTCCTTTGGCACGTGAATGTAACTAGAGTGCCAAATATCCTCATGTGGTCAACTGCAAGTTTATTCCTGGTGAAGACTTATTCTAGAGTGTTCTCCCCTAAGATAGCATGAGGGATTCTATTCTAGATGTACATAGCAGTATCTGCAACTTCAACCCACAATGATAAAGGAAGATGTAGATCAGTGAGCATGGCTTTAGTAGCTTGACAGATTGTTCTGTTCTTCCTTTTTGAAACCCCATTCTGCTGAGGGTTGTATGGTACTGTCAGCTCTGTCTTGATTCTTGTTTCCCTACAAAAATCATCAAACTCATTAGCTTCATACTCACCTCCTTTATTTGATCTCAAGATACGAATGTGTCTGCCAGTCTGATTTTCAATCAGAGCCTTGAACTCTTTGAACTTGTCGAAAGTTTCACTTTTGTCCTTGAGGAAGTAAATCCATGACTTCTGAGAGTGATCATTAATAAACAAGACATAATATAAACACCCACTCAAAGAGGGTGAAGACTTAGGTCCACAAATGTCAGAATGAATCAAATCTAAAATGCCTTTAGATCTAATCTTGCATATGGATAAGGATTTCTTAGTGTTCTTACCTAGAGCACATCCTTCGCAAATTCCATCATGTTTTGGAGATACTTCTGGCATACATGTGAACATCTTCTGCAAGCCTGGGAGAGCTGTGTAGTGAAGGTGTCCAAACCTTCTATGCCACAGGTCACATGGATCAACTGTATGAAATACCAAAGCATGAGTGAAATCTTCGAAAGCCTTGTAAAGGCCTCCCTCTCGAATCCCAATCTGTATAGCTGAGCTTACATTTTTTCCCATAGGACTTTCTTGTCTATGAAGAGGACTTTATAGCCCTTGTCCTCTAAGCCAGCAATAGATGGAAGATTCTTCTTCAAACTAGGAACATATAAGACATCATCAATATGTAGAACCGTACCCGAGTCAAGTTGAAGTGAAGTTGAGCCAACTCCTTCAATCTTGTATGTGGACTCTGGAGTCATCTCCAAGTTCCACCTATGTGGTGAACTTCTTCTTTCTATAACTGGTGAGATCTCCATGGTTACCTGTCATATGCTTGGAGGCACCACTATCCACCAACCAAGAGGTAGCACTATCTGTGATGGATCTAGAGATGCCGGAAATCAGATAGTACTCTCTTCTAGGTACTTCTTCTTTGTTAGCCTTGGTTTTCTTCTGCTGTTGTTGTTTCTGCAGCAAAGGCTTGAAATATTCTTTTGGATTTCTTCTTGGTTTTCCTGCAATCCCTGGAAAAGTGTCCAAACTTGTGGTTTCTTTCCCTTCTTTTGCTGAGGGGAGGGCTTCTTGAACTTCTTTATCTTTGCTGCAAGTGCAAGGTTACCTTCCTTGGTTACCTTGCCTAAATTCCTTCCTTCTTCTTCTATGCAATCATGCCAAAGTCTTTAGAAAGTTGGTTGATTCTCACGTCCATTGATAGATGCCATTAAAGTTTCCCAAGAGCTTGGGAGACCATTGACCACAGTCTGCACAATTTCATCATCATCAACAAAAATACCAATAGCAATAAGTTGATCTCTTACATGTGCAATCTTCATGAAGAAGGAACCAACCCCTTTATCCTTGCTCAGCTTCAAAGTTAGTAACCTTTTCTTCAAGACTCTCTTTTAATTGGGAGCTTCTTCTCATATAAGTTGGCCAAGGTGTCAAAGCATTCTTTGGCAGTCTTTAATGTTGTGATGCTGTGATGTTGGGCATCACATAATCATAAATGATCCTTCTAGCCTTAGCTTGCTTCTTGTAAGCAAGTTTGCCAACATTAGATGTTGGCTCTTCACTGACATTAAACAGAATGTCATCCAGGTCATGTTCTTCTAGAATAGCTTTAATCCTAGCTTTCTAGGAGTTGTAGTTAGCTTATCCTTGTAACTTCTCTTCCAGTCTGAAGATGTTGATGGCCATCTCTGCCACTTAGTCAAATGTTAAATTTGCAAATTATCCCAAGGTCTGGTAAGACAACATCAATTTCTTCTTACTGGGTCTTCACATGCTAAGCTCTTGTTATCACCAACCTTGTAGTTGCCTGTGTGAGGTGGATCCAGGATGGATGGTAGAGGGGCAAGCAACTAAGGAGGTGGAACCAAGACTGCCTAGACTCCCAAATTGATGGTTGTCACATCAATCAAGGCAGTCTTCGCTTTATGTTATCTAAGTCCAAGACAACAACGGGGGAGACCCAGATCTACTCCCAATAGGAGAGATCATACCTAGACACCAGATCAAATCAAGTATGGCTTGAGGTACGTAAGGTGTAAGGTAACTGGAAACCCTGAATCTAGGGTTGAGGTACTAGCAACTGGTGAAGGTAACCGTTGTCTTGGGAAACGTAACTGAGACAGGGTGAGTAAGGACAAAGTTGGGACTGTTTAGTACCAAAGAGGTAGACTCAGTGAGAGATATGAAAAAGTCAAGTTACTTGAGTTATCAAAGATTGGTCAACTTTCGGGGGAGAAAGGTCAAAATAGGGCTAGCGCTATGCTTGGAGATCATTGCTTGTTCAGCCTTGGGTCATGGAGTCAGTATTAGCACAATGTTTAAGTGAACCCACCTGGGATATGCTCTGATCTATGGACCCAGAAAAGTGTTTGGCCCAGAAGATTCAGGTTGTAGTGAAACCAGCAAAAGGAGGGCTAGCACTAAGGTTTGGAGAGGCAGATCTGCATATCTAGGGAAACCAGGAGACTATCAGCTCAACGTTGGGGGTGTTATGGAATGAGGAAGACCTGATCTACAAACCCACATGATTATTTTTCAGAAAAAGTCAAAATTTTAGTGAGGGCGCTAGGGTTTGAGCAGTCAAAAATTCAGATCTAGGGAAAACCAATCACAATTTGGAAAGTGTTGAGGATGATTCAGTGAGAGGGATGCCCGATCTACAAAACCCAGAAATGGTTTGCTCAAATATCAAGCGGTTCCTTGATTAAGTATTTTTTTGGATTTTTATTATTTAGGAGTTTTTCAGAAAATTTGAAGAAAAGCAGGTACAATGGATTGAGATCTGAAAGAGAAGAGACTTACCTGTTAGATCTTACCTGGAAATGCTTGTAGATGCCTTTATGATTATGATCTCCTGAGCGATTTTGGAAGATATGAGTGAGTTCTAGGACCAACGCTGTGCTCCAAGTGACCAATGCGCCCCCTATCCTACACAAGCAAATGTCAACAATATCAGATTTGTTGTACTACGAAAGAAAAAGCTAGATCTACAAAAAAGTAGCAAGATGTAATCATAGATCACAATGAAGCTAATGAAAACCCCCTGATACAAAATGAAGACAATCCAAGCGAGTTGAGGTACCTCTGCAAAAACGCTCCAGTTGAAAACGGTCCCCCTGCTCTCCCCTATCCTGCACAAGCAAATGTCAACAATATCAGATTTGTTGTACTACGAAAGAAAAAGCTAGATCTATAGAAAAGTAGCAAGATGTAATAATAGATCACAATGAAGCTAATAAAAACCCCCCGATACAAGATGAAGACAATCCGAGTGAGTTGAGGTCCCTTTGCGAAAATGCTCCAGTTGAAAATGCCCTCCTGTAGACAAAACCATGATTCCGAAAAAAGATATAGATCTCACACAATATTCTGAATGCTAGGAAGCAAGAGACTTTCCAATCACCACTGAAGAACATCAAATGCAAAGTAGATCCAGAAAATATCCACAAAAAATCTTTCTATTAATTAGATCCAAGAGCCAAAGACCCCTTACAAGTGAGAAGCTCTCTCCTTTAAATAGGAACGAGAGAACCAAAATCCTAACCACTTTCAAAATGAGTGGCTAAGATTAAAAGATAAAATGTTCTAATCAATGGTTGAGATGAGATATGTTACCCCTCCAAATGCATTCTGCACTTTGAGTGCTTAAAACAATATTTATAGAAGCAAAGCAGAAATGAGGAGCAACAGAAAGTATCAAGGGATCTATCTTACAACCAGCTTTCAGGAGCTCTTCCAACATGGCTTTGTGACAAAAATTTGGAAGTGTATGCAAAGAGCCCAATTTGGTAGGAAATTACTTCGCAAAAAATGAAATAGACAATGGATTTCCTGGTAGAGGATTAGGTTGCCTCCAACGGACCTTTCTGTGTTTTGGTGGAGCTTCAACTTAGTCTAGCTTCGCTATAAATTGTGGAGGCCCACGAGAGACTTTTGCTACAGGAGATGTTTATGAGAAGGACAATGAAACACTCAATGGTGCCTCATTTTATGTCAGTAATAGACAAAATTGGGGAGTTAGTGATACTAGATATTTTATGGCCTCTATCAATCCAATTTATGAGGTACCTTACAATGCAACTGATGATGTCTCTAGTCAATCCAAAATTTATTTGATAGATCCAGCACTACAACTGTACCAGACAGCACAGTTATCCACTAGCTCACTTTGATATTATGGTTTAGGATTTGAGAATGGACCATATGAAGTAGTTCTACAGTTTGCAGAGACAATGTTCATAGACACAGAAATCTAGAGGAGTATTGGAAGACGCATTTTTTATGTTTATGTTCAAGGCCATAAAGTATTAATGGACTTTGACATCAAAAAGGAGGCAGGACGCTCAAATAAACCTATTGTTCAACGTTTCAAGACCAACGTGATAGCAAACCTCCTTGAAATTCATTTTTTCTACACTGGAAAGGGATCTTGCTTTATTCCTCCATAAGGAACCTATGGACCATTAGTATCAGCTATAAGTGTTGCACCTGATTTGACAAAGAAAAGCAAGACAGGAATAGTGATTGGAATTGTTGCAGCTTTGATATGCATATTTCTGGTTAGTTTCCTTTGGAGAAGGAGAGTTCAAAAGCTCGCAGAAAGAGATGTTGAGGAAAACAGTAGAAAATGACGAAATGATTGAGGAGTTCAAAGATTTTTTCAGCACGCCAGGGTATCCCCGTCATGAGTGTTTATTCCTTATCTGAATGGCGTTCTCGGTCAAATCCAACGAAACTCTTACGTAGAGTCCACCCACTAAATTCTTTCAAAATAGCACATAGACATCATGCTGATCATTATTAGTCTTAGCTGAAACTTAGGCCGTGGTATATGCGGCGTATAGTATTTTCTTTTTTGGCCAACCGTAATGCATAATCGTAGAAGATTGGGACTCATGAGCTCTGTTTGACAGTTGTTGGGACATCCTCGCTGATTGTTGGCGTTATCTCTGGCATACGGTAGAGATTTTGGAGTAGGACTTGAACCGTGGCAGGTAATCTCAGAGAACAACTCATGGAATTTCACATTGGCCTCCAATAAACATGAATTTAGTGTTGATGAACAGATTGGGGTTTGATGGTTATATTGGTCCCATCGCTCATTACATCATCACGGCCAGTTAACTACTGTCAGTTCCTAACTTATTGAGATGGGTCATTACGTTTTTTTTGCTGACTGGCAGTGATCACGAGGAGTTTTCCATGGGCATCGATTTATGTCATTGGCAACCATCGAGAAGTTTCAGCAAGCAGACATCGAGTAGTCATCTCCATCGGCAACCGATTCTTTAAAAAATCACTGGCATCTATGTTTTCGCTGGCAACTAATCTACTTGGATTTTGTTTCTTGGATCGACCCTTACGTGGTTGTGTTTTTTGCTAAAGAGGGTTGCTTCACTTTTAGTAAGGGACAGGTTAGCTTCAGTAAAGTAAAGTCCTTTGGTTAGATTTATTAACCAAAGTGATGGTTACACTTTAGTAAGTGTTATGTTAAGTGGATCCATGATCCCACTTTATCAGCACTATTTAATTGTTTTTTATCTTTTCTTTATTTTGGGGGGGAGAGAAAAGCCTTTGGGCCTATAAAGAGGTTAGCCTCTTTCTTTTGTAGGATGGAACCTTTTGGGCTGGGAGGATTTTTCCCCGGAGTCAATAAAGAAAAAATATCATGTTGAGTATTTTTGGGATATGTTGGGTTTCTCCGTTGTAGCTTCGGGTTTTCATAAAGTTATAGACCAAGCCAGCATAAAGGGCTATAATCTAGCACATTGGGCAAGCATTTGCGGATTCCAAGTTGTTTGTCATCGTTGTGTTCTCAAAGGTCCGGGAGTAATGAAAAGTAGTCGATTATACTTCCATTTTCCTGGCCTCTGGTTATGGAACAGACCAGCTTAGTCTCACTTCCACGAAACACAAAGCTCTTCTGAGTCCCCTTCTGACTCCATTTACCCTTCTGGTACCAGCACTAGCCTTCCCTCGAGGACTAATCCTCCCTTCCCTTCCTGCCCATCAGCCCGAATTATTTTCCTTTTTTGCTACCCGAGTTTCTCTAAGGCAGCCTCTTTAGATCACCCTGCCCTCAGCTGCACCTGCCTTAGAGATCCGAACTTAGGGAAACCCCCCTAGAGCTAGAGAAGAGCCAGCCTAAAGCGAGGAGAGAGAAGGTGTGGTGACATTGGCCTCTCTCTCGAGAAGTCATCCCCGGGCCGGCGCGCCCACGGTTTGGGCTTTCAGCACCCATGTGCCAGTTTCGGGCGACAACATTTTGGCGCTGTTGCAGGGGACAAAGTCCAGTTCTTGAATTTTGAAGATTATGCTTCATTGACATCTGTGGGAGATTACATTGCAGATTTATCCTCTCACATGGCGACTCTGGGAAGGGACAAAGCCCTTGTCCTTTTGCAGATTTGAAGACCCTATTGGGTGTACAGGTGAGCACACTCATTAGAAGGCTTTCAAGCTCACCTTGGCGACTCCACAGTTTGGTATGAGGTATGATTAAACACATTTTTCAAATTAAGTACCTCATTGTTTGATTATGGGAGAACCCCATGATATTTGGCACGAGACTTACAACCCGCTGGATTTCTCAAAATTCCTCTCACATGGCGACTTCGGGAAGGGACAGAGCCCTTGTCCTTTTGCAGATTTGAAGACCCTATTGGGTGTATAGGTGAGCACACTCATCAGAAGGCTTTCAAGCTCACCTTGGCGACTCCACAGTTTGGTATGAGGTATGATTAAACACATTTTTCAAATTAAGTACCTCATTGTTTGATTATAGGAGAACCCCATGATATTTGGCATGAGGCTTATAGCCTGCTGGATTTTTCAAAAATCCACGGATTTCCTAATCAGTGCTATGACCGTGGGAAGGTGCATGACATTCTTCCTGAATTTTACGGAAATGTCGGTGTTTCAGCCATCCATCATATTTCCTCTCTCTACAAACTAATGGCTGATTTTAATGTTCATCATGAGGATGATATTATGGTCGTTTTTGCTATAACTTTGGAAAGGGATGCAATGATCTGGTTCTATGGCCTTTTGGATGAATCCATAGATTCAATGGAAATTTTTTTCGAGAGGTTTCTCCTCCGCTGGCACGATGGGACAGTAGATGAGATTGAGCAACTTGCTAAAGAATACGATGCCCTCATCCCTAGGCTCTATCCTGAGCTTAAAGAACAGACCATTGAAGGTCCAATCGGGGAAGCATTACAAGAAACCTTGGTTGAAGACATTGCTGAAGAGATCCCTGATAGAGCTATAATAGAAGATGTGAAGCTGCCCCAAGCTTATGAACAACCTCATGATGTAGATGAGAAGCTACCTCAGGTATATTTTGAAACTAATAACATTTGTGTTGAAGATATGTCTCATGAAAGTCTTATGGATAACAAAATCCAGTTTGATGAAGGGCTGCCCAATGCTTATCTAACCCCTCTTCAGTGTTATCTTGATGAAGCATGCACTCCAATGTGCTATGTGATTGGAGATTTGAAAGATGACTTGTGTTTGCAGCATAAGCTTTTCTATGACAGCCATACTTTGATGGCGTTTTCAGGTCAGATCTACAACGTTTTTTATGAGACCTTGTTTTGGTTAATGACCAAACACAGGGGGGGATGTTCTATTGTTGACAAGCAGCTGAGATGGCTCCATTACTTGTATGCATACACTTGATGTGTGCTAGTCTCATGATAGAGTAGGTAGGTAGGAAGAAATAAGCTCTTGCATGAGCATTTAAATTTTCAGCATGTTCTTATTTGTTTTGTAATAAAGTGCGGGATGTGAATGAAGCCATCCCATCACACTTTTATTTCAAGTTGGTCTGCGGATACACAGAGAAGCTAAGGTTCTCGCATGCTCTCTCCGAGAGCACGTGTCCCCCATGGAGCCAGATGTTACCCCTCCAAATGCATTCTGCACTTTGAATGCTTAAAACAATATTTATAGAAGCAAAGCAGAAATGAGGAGCAGTAGAAAGTATCAAGGGATCTATATTACAACCAGCTTTTAGGAGCTCTTCCAACATGGCTTGGTGACAAAAATTTGGAAGTGTATGCAAAGAGGCCAATCTGATAGGAAATTACTTCGCAAAAAATGAAACAGACAATGGATTTCCTGGTAGAGGATTAGGTTACCTCCAACGGACCTTTCCATGTTTTGGTGGAGCTTCAACTTAGTCTAGCTTCTCTATAAATTGTGGAGGCCCACGAGAGACTTCTACTACAGGAGATGTTTATGAGCAGGACAACGAAACACTCAATGGTGCCTCATTTGATGGCAGTAATAGACAAAATTGGGGAGTCAGTGATACTAGATATTTTATGGCCTCTATCAATCCAATTTATGAGGTACCTTACAATGCAACTAACGATGTCTCTAGTCAATCCCAAATTTATTTGACAGATCCAGCACTACAACTGTACCAGACAGCACGGTTATCTGCTAGCTCACTTCGATATTATGGTTTAGGATTTGAGAATGGACCATATGAAGCAGTTCTACAGTTTGCAGAGACAATGTTTGTAGACACAGAAAGTTGGAGGAGTATTGGAAGAAGACACATTTTTGATGTTTATGTTCAGGGCCATAAAGGGTGATTCCATGAAGATGGGTAACACTTTTTGGCCAAATTTGGCGATGAAAACCTGATTTTTTACTCATGTGCTAGATAGAAGCCCCCAAAACGCAT